>PVIA01011345.1:0-45071 GCA_004024845.1 Tonatia bakeri
GAGAAAAGCCAGGAAGTCACCCGAGCCCTCCTGAGAGAGGTCATCCCAGGGTACGGATGGTCTCTGACCACTGGAAGTAACAACGGGCCAGCCTTCATCTCACAAGTAATCCAAGAGACAGCCAAACTTCTGAACATCACATGTAAACTGCACACCGCCTATCGACCCCAGGGTTCTGGGAAGATAGAGCGGATGAACTGAACTCTTAAAGAAACCTTAGCTAAATTTTACCAGGAAACCGGACTGCCCTGGACGTACTTGCTACCGCTAGCTTTACTTAGGGTTAGAAATGCCCCTAACCCCTCAGGATATACTCCCTATGAACTAGTTTTTGGGAAACCTCCCCAGTTCTCAGCATACAAAAGGGGGGACTCTGGTTGCAAGGTGAATTAGGGCAGACAAAATATCTCCAGAAGCCAGGGAAAACTTTAAGAAAGATAAACGAGGCAGGTTTGGGCCAGGGACCCTTACCCCGAGGGTGGCCAGCACACTCCTTTAAACCAGGAAGTTATATATGGATAAAGGACTGAAAAAAGGAGCCATTTCAACCTGTGTAGACTGGGCCACATTTAGTGTTACTAACCACCCCGACTGCCCTTAAAGTTACAGGAATCACCCCTTGGATCCACTACAGCCAGGCCAGAGCAGCAGCAGATCCTGAGGATCTGAGGACTAAGCCTGCACTTAAACTACCCACACTGAGGCTCCGGAGGATGCCAGCCAGTAAAGAAGACACCAAGGAATGGACTATTATTCCGCAGGGTTCCTGACTTTGATCGGCACTTTTGCAGGAGTATTAGGAATTGGACTAGTGACTGTGGTCCCTGTAGAATGAAATATCTTTCTTTTGTCTCTGCATTTGGGTTTATTGTATGCATTGCTTGACAAATGCGGCCCCTGTCTCAGCCCCAGCCTGCAAGTGTAATACCCCTGAGCATAGAATTATGCTCAGCGGTAGAATGGTCTCTTACTATCTCCCAGGGTCAGCTTTCAGCTCCTCCACTGGCATGCCATCGGGTTACGTTTTGCCACAGGAATCCCTCTGCCCTTGGAGAGGGAAGGTATACCAGACTGGAGTGA
The DNA here is from genome assembly GCA_004024845.1 of Tonatia bakeri. Taxonomy (NCBI): domain Eukaryota; kingdom Metazoa; phylum Chordata; class Mammalia; order Chiroptera; family Phyllostomidae; genus Tonatia; species Tonatia bakeri. Next base: position 1,081 of record PVIA01011345.1, read on the forward strand.
TATCTAGGACCATAGGATACCAGATCCGGAGGTGTCAGGCATATAGGACCCTGCATCCTCTGGACCTTGGTCCAACACCTGGAGACCACGGTAACTCGTAGGGCAGCTGCCACAGTGTTAGCTCTCCAGAGGTACCAACACCAGTGTCAGCAGTTGCTACCTTCCCCTGCACCTCAGCTGTATAACCAGGTATATAGTGATGCTAAAGGGGTAAAAGCACCTTATAGCATCAAAGGGGGGAATGTGACAGGCAACCCCCATGTTAGGCTACTTTGTACTTTGTAACTTCCCCGTTAGGACCCTGTGCTTCTGTGCTAGGACCCCGTGCTTTGCTCCTTTGTCTCCCATATAAGGTAGTTAGACCTAACTTCCACATTTAGCTTCTGTAACCTCGCTTTGCCACGTAGGCAGGGGGTCCGAGGCTATTTAAACCCCAGAAAGTTAGAGATCGGGACTCAGGATTTGGGTTCTTCCCCTGAGCTCGCAAGTAATAAAGAATCGTGCTCCGCCATCTCTCCTGCGTGTGAGTTATTTTCTGCAACAGCATCAACAGCATATATCCAACCCCAATAATCTTACACAAGTGAGGAAAACAAATCCAAGTCATAAAGAGCTACAGGAAAACATAGCCTTCAATGGAGCAAAGGATACCCCCTGTAGAGAGCAACTAAGTACACAGAAATTTCGTACATGAATATGCTCAACAAGTGTGTGGATCTGAATTAGTTATCCCACAGGAAAACTACCCAGGACCAGAATCTTCTCCTTCCTCTAGCCACATTTCTAGTAACCATATCCCAACTGCCTGACACTGCTGGACACTCAAAAAAAAAAAAAAAAAAAAAAAAACCTGGCAAGCAAATGAAATGAATACATCTGTATTAAAGAACAGAAAATACAAAATTCAAGTAGTGTTGGCATCTCAGGAAAGAATGTTGGTAAGGAAAGTGGGTGCTACTGAGAGTGGGTGAGGTGCCCCCCAAAGGCCAGTGGAGATCTCCCAGGATCACCTAGCTATTTCATGGAATAGTGTGGCTGGAATCCAGTGTTTTGGAGGCTCTAGCCTGAGGTCAGGCCTTGCAGATTTTTATTTAAACTAATAATAATTATGAAACAAAGGTCAGGGAGATGTGCACAACCAAATATTAATGTAAATAGGTTAATAGAAAAACCAAGATATGGGGGGCTTTTTTTTAATTGTATTGCTTTCATTTACCATCCATTAGCTGTTCACTTGATTCAGACATTTTGAAATCTTGGCTTATTGTCCCAATTTTGCAGCTGAAACACTGAATTCCAAAAGTAGAGCCAGATTACACATTTTACATTAACTCTTAATTCCCATAGAAAATCCTATTGCTAACCAGGCTTGGAACAAGTTACACCAGGACAGGGCAGCCATGGAACTGGTGGAAGTGAGGCAGCAGACAGAATAGGAAGAACTCTGAGACTGCAATACTGTCACTGGCCAGCATTTAGCACCCTGGTTGCCAGGAAACACCTTTTTACCAATTAGGTAGAATAAATAGTAAACTGAGGCAGGGAGGAGGAAGGAGAGCCTTGAGGCTGTTCTTTCATCCCAAGGTTTGAATGTGGGTGAGGGTCCCCGGTGCTCACAGAAAGATCCCATAAATAACTTAGGTGTTGAGGGCCTCCCTGCCTGGTCTCAGGAAGCTGTGACCCCCTGTGACTTAGGCTGAGTGAGAGACCTCCAGATCAGGAACCACTAAGGAGACAAAAACTTATTCCCCTGGCATGAACGCTACCTGTTCTGTGCCTGGCCTTTAATACTAGATCAGTCACCAATGATGGGTAAGACTCCTCAAGGGAGGGACAACCTAAGCCAGGTTCTGATCTCGTAAAGGCCTCTGTGGAATAATATTCACGAGACTGAGGAAATAAATGAAGGGGCTGTGGAAAGGAAGGGGTGATGGGCATCTACCGCTGCCCCCTATTAGCCTGAGTCTTTGTACTCAGATGTGAGAAATCCAAGTCTCCTTGCTGTTTCTGTCTCCAGCCTTTCCCAGGGCTTACTTAGCAAACAGCCTAAGAAAGGGGCAGCTCAGACCAGAGGAGGCGGATCCCCGGGGTAATCAGGCCTGGGACAAAGAATATGCAAGATCCTGTGAGATCTGTTTGCTGGAGGATGTTATTAACTTGGAATTTGAAGGCACAGTCAGAAAACCTTTGAAACCTGTAGTCTTTTCATATGATAAAACTCCCATCTCTGCCCAGAATCACAACAGAAACTCTGTTAACATCCTTGTAAGATACCTGTTCCCTTTGATCCCTTCTTCCAGACTGTGAATTCACAAACTGTGTCTACTTTCTCAATAAAAACCCACTGGGACAAAGGAAGGGGCTCTTCCCCCTAGGGGGGTTTAGCTCAGAGCGGCTCAAAGAATTGGAGAGTGAGTGCTCCGTCTTTGACTTCCATTCAGAAAACTGTTTCTGTGCATGATTATTTCTATAGTGGGTTTTTTTGCGTGTCCATAGCCGGCCGGGAAGCAGCGGGTTCTGCACACAAGAGCAAGGAGGTTTTTATGCGTGTCTATAGCCGGCCGGGGGGGCCGGGTTCTGCACGCTTCAGTCAGACAGCCAGGTGTTTTAAGCGAGGTTTGAAAATCGCTACACTTAGGAAAGTGCCACAATTTTAATTAACTGCCTTCTGTCACTTATTTGTTTTACAACAGGATGACCAAGTAGAGTCTGGAGCAAGATAAGGATTCGGGTTGACGGACCTCCACACATCCCTAAGCTCGCTCGCTCTCTCTCTCTCTCTCTGGCTCAGGGTGCTCTTGGCTCTCAGGCCACAGAGTCTCTGGCCACCTGGCCTCAGGCTTGCCACCCTGGTCTTCAGCTGCTCTTGCTTTTCTCACCCTGCTTTGCCCTGAAACTTTGCCTTTCACCCCCTACTGTACCCAGTCCTGTTATCTTCCATGGGAACAGGCCACTAATAAACTGATTACATACTACTAGATTTGCTGATATGTAATTCTTTACATGCATCAGCAAGAAGAACCAGGTCTCTTCAGTCAACAGAAGGATGCAGGAACAGGAGTCACTCAGTTTGAGTTCTGGAAGATCCTTGATCTTTCCTTCTACAGAACATGCTGAGCCAGTTTGCCTCACAGTGGTCCTTCCCACTTAACCAGGGTGTTTGGGAGGATCAAACATCATCTATGCAAAATAACTTTGTAAATTAATGAATTATCAATAAAAGGTACTATCATTAGAAAACAATACCATTTTCTAAGCAGAAAAGAAATGCAAAAAGCCAATAAAGCCAAAGAAACTCCACCTACGGACAGAGATACTTCACTTGGGTTCCAAAGTTTCCCCTTGGACTCTGTCTCCCCTTCCTTCTTGGCGGGTGCGCGCCAAACTAAAACCTACTTGGAGTGAAATTTCAAGGCAATTTACAAGTCAGCTTTCCATCGGCTTTCCACGAATGTGAGAATACTTTCTAGGCCACTCAGAACTCATCAGTTTCCATGTGTTAAGGAAAGCCGAGACCAGTCCCTTCCAGTCCCACTCAATGTCAGAGACCACCAAGCTTCACTTTGCAAACCTCTTGTCGTGCCAGACAGTAGTCTTTAGAAAGCGCGCTCCCAGTAGGTCCCACATCACAATGGCCTTTAAGGAGCAGGGAAGTAAACCCGGAGAAAATGCGTACCTTCTCCCTCTCATGCAGCTCAAGCCCTTCTAGGTAGTAGGGCGCCCTGGCAGAGCCCAACACGAGCCTATCGCACAGCCCAGAGCTGCTCACCTTCACGTGATTTCCGCCACCACGAGGCTGCAAGCTTCTTGGCCTCCTCCGCCTCAGGCTTCACATAGGGTGCCGGGAAGACGGATGGCTTCCAAGCCACGGTCCCGGTCGGTCCCGGAGCCCATCATGCCACAACTGTTCCTGCCTCCTCCAGAGGCCGCGCCCCCGACCGCCAGAGGAGTGAGGCCAGCACCCGACCAAAAAAGGTGCTGAAGGACAGAGGGCGCCGCATACTGGCGCTGGGATCCAGTCTCGGCAAAAATCCCGACCCGGGTTCCTTCAGGAGTCCGGTCGTGGCGCGCTCAGTCCGCCCAGTCTCGGGCCTGAAGGGGAAATGTAGTTCTGCGGCTTCCGCAGCCGGGAGCCGCTGCCCAGCTTGGACTACCAGCCCCACGGTGCTTTGCGACGGACGCAGTAATCGTGAGCAACCCCCTCGTCCAGACCGCACGCTGTAGAGTAACGCCGTTTGAATGAATCCTAGTTTTTTCCGTCTTCCCGTGCTGCGGAGGTCGGGACGGGGTGTTAGGTCGGACCCTGTTGTTTTTTTTGCCGGCAGTAAGAATGTGGCAGTGGAAGAGACCTTAGGGTAGGGCAGTCGCTCTTGTAGAGACACATCCATGTGGGAGTGACTTCGTATTTTATGAATGCCTTTAGTTTTTATCCCAGATGTCTTTGAAATAAATGAGCTTATCCCAAACCACAGTGTCCACTAAGGAGAGAAGTCGCCATCTGTTCTTAATTATACTCAACTGCTTAGACTGGCAGCCATCAGCAATGGAAGGGGCCCCAAATGCCAGCATCCCACGAAATTTAATACAAATTCTTTCCCATTATCAAGGTGACTTTTCCCTCTATTTAAAAAAGTCTGCCCTCCTTTGCCCACATTAAAAATACATCTTTCCCTTCTCCATCTGTTTCAGCCTAAGCAGATTTCCAGCCAGTTGCCTCAAATATTCACTCAATAAATATTTATGGAGAATTTACTATCTGCTGAGTGCTGCCCTAGTTACCAGGAACACAACGACGGGCCACACAGGCAAACACCTGTCGTTCTGAAGCTCACGCGGAAGTCCAGGTTTCTGTCTCCGCTGCCAAGGCCAGGGCATCTTCCAGTGGAAATAATTCCATTCTTTCAGTACCTCAAAGGTGGACGATGCAGTTAAAAGATTATTCTCCAAAAAAGGTAAAGTTTGACTCTCCCACACGTTAAAAGTGAACATCCTAATTATTTCATTCAATTCACTAATGAGGAAGCTGGTGAGGTGTTACAACCAGTTTAAAAGAGAAGTCAGAATAATCAAAAGAAATGTTGAAAGGAATGTGCCAGTGGAGAGGAAGCAAACTTGTTCTATGGTGGAAGAGGGAAGTCAGTTGAATCTCTGCCAGTATTGCTGTGGGTTAGCTATAATTTACAGACCTACAAAATAACTTTTATGAAATGAGACTCAAAACCTGGAAGGGATCCTCTACAGTAGACAGTGCACACTTTTCCACCGAAGCACAAAATTTTCCCTACACTGCCAACGTCAAGGCTTCTGTTTATTCTCTCTCTCCAAAGCTACAGGGAACTGTCACAAAGTTTCTCAGACTCAGCACTTTTGAGCCAAGTAATTCTTTACTGTAGAGACTGCAGCATCCCTGGCCTTCACCCACTAGATGCCAGTAGCAACTTCAAATCCTGCACTGGTGATGACCAGTGGTATCTTCAGACATTGCCTAATGTCCCCTAGGAGGCAAAACCATCCCAGGTTGAGAAACACTGTGTTAGCGGTAGAGGTTCATATAAATACTGCACCAACCCCAACCCCACAAACTGTAGAATACACAAGAAATCCTAGAACAATTATTTTCTGTTCTCCATCTGCAAAATTTTCTATTTAAACATCAATTTTTAATGAGAAATTTTTATTTTTGTATTGTTGTTCAAGTACAGTTGTCTCTATTTTCACCCCACCATGGCCCCCTGCCCCACCCATCCCCACCTCCCACCCTTCAGCCTAACTTCTTCTGCTTTGTCATCGTGTCTTTTATACAAGTTCTTTGATGGACCTGCCTCTATTTTCCCCCATTATCCTTTTCCCCACTCCCCTCTGATTACTGTCAGTTTGTTGTTTATTTCAATGTTTCTGCTTATATTTTTGCTTACATGTTTGTTTTGTTGATTAGGTCCCACTTATAGGTGAGATCATATGGTATTTGTCTTTCACCACCTGGCCTATTTCACTTAGCATAACGTTCTCCAGTTCCATCCATGATATTGCAAAGGGTGGGGGCACCTTCTTTCTGCTGCATAGTATTCCATTGTGTAAATGTACCAGTTTTTTTATCCACTCACTTACTGGTGGGCATTTAGGTTGCTTCCAGCACTGGGCTATTGTAGATTGTGCTGCTGTGAACATTGGGGTGCATAGGTTCTTTTGAATTTAAATGCCAATTCTTTTATACAGTTGCACTTCTCTATACTAGCAACAGTTAGGGTTCTAGTACCCAATATTTGTACTAGAAATCTGAACCCTTTGTATGTCCTTCTTGGAGAAGTGTCTGTTCAAGTCCTTTGCCCATTTTTTAATTGGGTTGTTTGTCTTTCTAGAGTGGATTCATGTGAGTTCTTTATATATTTCGGAGATCAAACCCTTGTCCGAGGTATCATTGGAAAATTTGTTTAACCATATAGTTGGTTCTCTTTTCATTTTAATGCTGTTTTATTTAACAGTGTAGAAGCTTTTTAATTTGATGAGATCCCATTTGTTTATTCTTTCCTTTTTGTCCCTTGCTCTAGGGGATGTATCAGTGAAAATATTGCTTAGTGGAATATCTGAGAGTTTCCTGCCTAAGTTCTCCTGAAGGACTTTTATGGCATCACAACTTATGTTTAAGTCTTTTATCCACCTTGAATTTATTTTTGTGTATGGTGTAAGTTGGTGGGCAAATTTCATTTTTTTGCATGTAGCTGTCCAGCTTTCCCAACACCATTTGTTGATGAGGCTATTCTTACTCCATTTTATGCACATGCCCCCTTTGTCAAATACTAATTGACCATAAACACTTGGGTTTATTTCTGGGCTCTCTCTTCTGTTCCATTGATCTATGTGTCTTTTCTTATGCCAGTACCAGGTTGTTTTGAGTACAGTGGCCTTGTAATACAGTTTGATATCAGGTATTGAGATTCCTCCTACTTTGCTCTTCTTTCTCAAAATTGCTGCAGCTATTTGGGGTCATTTATGGTTCCACGTAAATTTTTGATGTGTTTGTTCTGTTTGTGAGATATGCCATTGGTACTTTAATAGGTATTGCATTGAATTTATAACTTGCTTTGGGTGGTATGGACATTTTGATGATGTTAATTCTTCTGATCCATGAACATGGTGTGTGTTTCCATTTGTTTGTGTCTTCCTTGATTTCTTTCTTCAGTGTTGTGTAGTTTTCTGAGTACAGGTCTTTTATTTCCTTGGTTAGGTTTATTCCTAGGTATTTTATTTTTCTTGTTGCTATATCAAATGGGATTTTTTTCCTGATTTCTGTTTCTGCTGTTTTATTGTTGGTGTACAAAAATGCCTTTGATTTCAGAATATTGACTTTGTAGCCCACTGTTTTTCCAAAACCATTTATCAGGTTAAGCAGTTTTTTTTGTGGAATGTATAGGATTTTCTATATACACTATCATGTCATCTGCAAACAATGACAGTTTTGCTTCCTCCTTTCCAATTTGGATGCCTTTTATTTTTTTCCTTGTCTGATTGCTGTGGCTAGGACTTCCAGTACTATGTTGAATAGAAGTGGTGAAAGTGGACAACCTTGTCTTGTTCCTGATCTTAGTGGAAAAGATTTTAGTTTTTGCCCATTGAGTATGATGCTCGCTGTAGGTCTCTCATATATGGCCTTTATTATGTTGAGGAATGCTCCCTCTATTCCCACTTTGCTGAGTGTTTTCATCAAAAATGGGTGCTGTACCTTATCAAATGGCTTTTCCACATCTGTTGATATGACCATGTGATTTTTGTCTTTGTTTTTATGTGATGTATTATGTTTATTGATTTGTAAATATTGTACCATCCTTGCATCCCTGGGATGAATCCCACTTGGTCATGGTGTATGATCTTTTTAATGTATTGTTGGATGCAGTTTGCCAGTATTTTGTTGAGGATTTAGCATCTATGTTTATCAGCGATATTGGCCTGAAGTTTTCTTTCTTTGTTGTGTCTTTATCTGGTTTTGGAATTAGGATGATGCTGGCTTCATAAAAAGAGTTTGGGAGTCTTCCATCTTCTTGGATTTTTTGGAGTAGTCTGTGAAGGATAGGGGTTAGCTCTTCCTTAAATGCTTTGCAGAATTCTCCTGTGAAAATGGGTGGTCCAGGGGTTTTGTGTGTTGGGAGCTTTTAATTACTGCTTCAGTTTCACCAGCTGTTATTGATCTGTTCAGGTTTTCTGCTTCTTCATTTAGTTTTGGAAGGATATATTTTTCTAGAAATTTGTCCATTTCACCTAGGTTCCATTTTTACATTTTTGAGGAACTTCCATGCTCTATTCCATAGTGACTGCACCAATTTGCAATCCCACCTGTAGTGTATGGGGTTTCCCTTTTCTCTACATCCTTGCCAACACTTATTATGTCTGAAGTTATTAATGACAGCCAATCTGACAAATGTGAGGTGATGCTTCATGGTGGTTTTAATTTGCATTTCTCTATGACTTGTGACATTGAGCATCTTTTCATTGTCTATTGGCCATCTGATTTCCTCTTTGGAGAAATCTCTATTCAGGTCCTCTGCCCGTATTTTAATTAGGTTTTTTGTTTTATCAGTATTGAGTTATATGAGTTCTTTATAAATTTTGGATATTACTAACTCCTTATTGGATGTATCATTGGCAAATATCATTCTCCATTCATTAGGTTGTCTTTTCCTTTTATTTATGTTTCCCTTTGCTGTATGCAGGCTTTTTAGGTGGATGTAAACCCATTTGTTTATTTTTTTCTTTTGTTTCCCTTGCCTGGGGAGATATATCAGAAAAATATTACTAAGAGAAGTGTCACAGAGGTTATTGCCTATGTTTTATTCTAGTTTTATGGTTTAGGGTGTTACATTTAAGCTTTTATTGCATTTTGAGTTCATTCTTTTATATGATATAAGATGGTCTAGTTTAATTTTTTTGCCTGTACCTATCCAATTTTCCTATCATTATTTACCAAATAAAATGTCTTTACCCATTGTGTGTTCTTGCTTCCTTCATAATGTATTACTTAATTGATTGATCTGGGCTTTCTATTCTGTTCCATTGATCTATGTGTCTGTTTTTATGCCAGTACCATTCTCTTTTTGATTACTTTAGCCTTGTAGTATAGATATCAGATAGTGTGATACCTCCATCTTTGTTCCTTCTTTTCTTTAAATATATTTTATTGATTATGTTATTACAGTTGCTCCATTTCCTCCCCTTCATTCCCCTCCACCCTGCACCCCCCTCCCACCCACATACCCCCACTTTAGTTCATGTCCATGTGTCATACTTATAAGTTCTTCAGCTTCTACATTTCCCATACTATCCTTACCCTCCCCCTGTCTATTTTCTACCTACCATCTATGCTACTTATTCTCTGTACCTTTTCCCCCTCTCTCCTCCTCCCACTCCCCTGTTGCTCACCCTCCATGTGATCTCCATTTCTGTGGTTCTATTCCTATTCTAGTTGTTCGATTAGTTTGTTTTTGTTTTTGTTTTAGGTGTGGTTGTTAATAATTGTGAGTTTGCTGTCATTTTACTGTACATGTTTTTTATCTTCTTTTTCTTAGATAAGTCCCTTTAACATTATATATAGTAAGGGCTTGATGATGATGAACTCCTTTAACTTGACCTTATGTAAGAAGCACTTTTTTGCCCTTCTATTCTAAATAAAAGCTTTGCTGGATAGCACAATCTTGGATGTAGGTCCTTGCCTTTCATGAGTTGGAATACTTCTTTTCAGCCCCTTCTTGCCTGTAAGTTCTCTTTTGAGAAATCAACTAACAGTTTTATGCGCACTCTTGTAGATAACTGTCTCCTTTTCTTTTGCTGCTTTTAAGATTCTCTCCTAATCTTTCATCTTGGGTAATGTATTTATGATGTGCCTTGGTGTGTTCCTCCTTGGGCCCAACTTTGTGGGACTCTCTGAGTTTCCTGGACTTCCTGTAAGTCTATTTCCTTTGCCAGAATGGGGAAGTTCTCCTTTATTGTTTGTTCAAATAACTTTTCCACTTGTTGTTCTTTCTCTTCTCCTTCTGGTATCCCTATAATTTGGATGTTGGAACATTTAAATATTCCTCTTGAATATTTTGAAATAGTTTGAGAAAGATAGGTGTTAGTTCTTCTTTAAATGTTTGATAAAATTTACTTGTGAAGCCACCTGGTCCAAGGCTTTTGTTTCTTGGGAGTTTTTTGATTACTGCTTTGATTTCATTGGTTTTAATAGGTCTGTTCAGATTTTCTACTACTTCAAGATTCAGTCTTGGATGATTATATTTTTCTAAGAATTTATTCATTTCTTCCAGATTGTCTAATTTGTTGGCAAATAGTGGTTTACAATATTGTTTTATAATTCTTTGTATTTCTGTGGCATCAGTTGTTATTTCTCCCTTTTTCATTTCTGAATTTATTTATTTGGGTCCTCTGGTTTTCTTGATGAGGCTGGTTAAAGGTTTATCAACCTTGTCTATCTTTTCAAAGAACCATCTCCTGGTTTCATTGATTTTTTTCCATTGATTTTTTACATACTTTTTTTTGTTTGTTTATTTCTGCTCTGATCTTTATTATTACCTTCTTCCTACTCATGTTGGATTTGTTTGTTGTTCTTTTCCTAGTTCTTTTAGTTGTAGGGTTGGATTTTTTTATTGAGATTTTTCTTGTTTCCTGTGGAAGGCCTGTCTGTACTGTTATGGATTTCCCTCTTAGAACTATTTTTCCTGAGTCCCATGGGTTTTGGATTGCTGTGTTTTTATTTTCATTTGTTTCAAGGTACCTTTTGATTTCTTACTTTTCTCATTGTTAACCCATTCATTGATTAGTAACATATGTATTTAAACTCCATGTGTTTGTGTGATTTTCAGGGGGGTTTTTGTTGTTGTTATAATTCACTTCTAGTTTCATACCATTGTGGTTGGAGAAGATCTGGATATTATTTCAGTATTCTTAAGTTTATTGAGACTTGCTGTGTTGTCTAACCTGAAAGTGTTTCACATGCACTTGAAAAGAATGTGTATTTTGCTGCTTTGGGATAAAATTCTTTAAAACATTCAATTAATTCTATCTAGTCAAATGTGCCATTTAAGGCCACTGTTACCTTGTTGATTTTCTCTTTGGAAGATTTATCCACTGATGTCAATGAAGTGTTAAATGCCCTTACTATGTCTTTATTACTGTTGATCTCTCCCTTTATGTCCATTAAGAATTGCTCTATATATTTAGGCACTCCTATGTGGCAGCATAAATGTTTACAAGGGTTATAGCCTCTTGTTAAATTGATCTGTTTATTTTTATGGAGTATCCTTATTTATTCCTTGTTATAGTCTTTTTAAAAATACTATCTTCTCTGATATAAAGATTGCTACCTCAGTTTTTTTTTTTTCATATCCATCTGCATGAACTATCTTTTCAGTCTGCATGGATCTTTTGATTTGAAGTGTTTTTTTTTTTTTTGTAGGCAGTGTATATTTGGGTTTTGTTTTCTTGTCCGTTTAGCTACCCTATGCATTTTGACTGTAGCATTTACATTTAAAGTGCTTATTGATAGGTGCATAGTTATTGCCATTTTATTATTCATATTTATGTTCCTCTTTCTTCTTCTTAAAGAATTTCCTTTAACATTTCTTGTAATATTGGTATAATGGTGATGACCTTTCTTAGCTTTTTCTTGTCTGGAAAGCTCTTTATTTTTCCTTCAATTACAAATGATAGCTTTGCTAGGTAGAGTAGTCTTCTTTGTTTATCCTTGCTTTTCATCACTTTGAATATTTTGTGCCAACCCCTCCTGGCATGAAAAGTTTCTGTTGAGAAATCAGCTGATGGTCTTATGGGAGCTCCCTTGTAGTTAACTGCTTTTCTCTTGCTGCTTTTAAGATTCTCTCTTTGTCTTTAACTTTTGTCAGTTTACTTGTGATGTGTCTTGGTGTGAGCCTCTTTAGGTTCATCTATTTGGTACTCTCTGTCCTTCCTGAATTTGTGGGTCTATTTTGTTCACCAGGTCAGGGACGTTTTCAGGTGTACTTCTTCAAATAAGTTATCAATGTTTTGCTGTTTTTCATCTCCTTCTGGTATCTCTCTGATGTGGATAATGTTATGCTTGATATTCTGCCGGGGATCTTAAACTATCCTCATTGTTAATTTTTTTTTCTGCTCTGATTTGGTGTTTTCTGCTACCTTGTCTTCCAAATTCCTGATTCAAACCTCTGCTTCATTTAATCTACTGTAGATTCCTTCTAACATATTCCTCATTTCAATTATTGCACTCTTCATTTCTGACCGGTTCTTTTATATGGTTTATTGTGTCCCTTTTCATGCTGTTAAAGTTGTCACTAAGTTCCTTGAGCATTGTTATAACCATTGTTTTGAACATTGTATCTGGTAGTTTGCTTGTCTCCGTTTTAATTCTTTTTCTGGAGATTTCTCCTGTTCTTTCATTTTGGACATGTTTCATTGTGTCCCCACTTTGGCTGCCTCTTTGTATTTGTGTCTATGTATTAGGTAGATCTGCTATGACTCCCAGGGTTGGTAAGGTAGCTTAATGCAGTTTGTGTCCTGTGGGGTCTAGGGGCTCACTCTTCCTGATCCCTGAGCCAGGTGCTGTAGAAGTGTTTCTTTTCTTTTTCTTTTTTGGAGTGTTTTCTGTGCCCTTCTGTTGTAGCTGAGATTTGATTGCTGTTGGCCCATCTGTGTGTGGGAATGACTCTCAGGCAGGCTGTCAGCTGTTGGGATAGGCCATGACCACAGATTATGAGCTGCTCTTTGGGGGCTGATCTCATGAAGCCAAATTTGCCCCAGCAGTGTCTGGTGCCTGTTGACATCTCCCTTAGGGTGTCCCACTTATGGAACTAATCAGGTCATGCTTCAACATGCTCTGAAGTGAGCCTCTGGGTGTGTTGGTTATGGGGCCTCTTGAGAGGGATTCCATTTCAAGTCAATGTCAGATGACTGACCAGCTCTGGGCTACCCATTAGGAGCTTCAAAGCCATACACAGTTTTGGCTGCCTGTGCTGGCCTGTGTGCCTGTGAGAGGAGCCAAGCTGCTTACTGAGGCCAGCTGCTACCAGCACTGGGGCCTGAGGCAGGTCAGCAAAAGGACCAAGACACCTCATTTGTTAGCTGTCAGCCACTGAAAATGCCTCAGGTGGTATGCAGGTTGCATGACCAGGTTTTTAGGGAGTCATCTGAGTGGAGTGAGTGGTGTTCACCATGTTAAGAGAGATTCAAACTTGGTGCGAGTGCTGAGTCTGAGGTCTCTCAGCAAATGTCTCAGGGTACAACTCGACCAGCTACCACCTGCCTGGGGCCTGTGGATTTTTGCAGTGGGTGGGGACTCAGAGAGTTAGTTCTATTTGAGGCTCCAGCAATCAACGTTTGGTTATGTGGAAGGAGGGCTTAGCACATGAAAGGTGGTGCCTGCTGGTCTTACAGGAAGACGGCCTCTGCCCTAAAGCTGTTACCAGACTGCTTCTGGGCTGGCAGCTGGCCCTGCCCCAGCACAGTCTGGGACCTTTTGTCAGTCAGGCAACCTCCAGGTTCTTGATTCATGCAGGAAAAAATTTAAGACATACATCTAGGTGAAAGTGAGAGTAACTTTTATCCAGGTAAGGAAAAAAGAAAGACCCTAGGGCAAAGTGGCAATGTGAAAGAAGCAAAAAAGTACACATCTAAGGGGACCAGGCCAACTCAAGAGTGAGTTTGCACAAGTGGACAGTGAGTTTTTTTGGATTTTATGTGTTTCCAAAGGCGAGGAGGTTGTCTTCAACCTTTGTGCTGCCAAGTTCTGACTCTGCCTTCTGTTTGGGAGGTGGTTTTGTGATTTATTAGCTGGTCGTTGTTAATTGCTCAGCTGTTCCAGCTGTTGTTCAGCCATGTGTCTCAATTTCCTCCATCTGCTTTTAGGAATCTTTGGTTGGGGGGGATTAGGGCTTGTGATGTATTAGCTAGTTGTTAATTGCTCAGCCATTCTGGCCATTTGTTCAAGCATTTGTCTCATTTTCCTTATTCCATTTGCCAGGGAATTTTCCTAGTGTTTTATGTGCCTCATAGCCACACAACTCACTTTATTCCTGCATTTCACTGGCACCCCCTGGGCTTGCCTGGGATTCCTCAAGAGATTTTTAAAGAAAGACTGCAACCTGCAGCCTGTGGGCCCAGGCTGGTTGCCACTGGCAAAGTTTATAGTAGTAAGTTGTGTGGGGTGGAGTTTCTGGGAGTTGTCAGGGTGGGCCTTGTGTAGTTCCCCAAATTAATGGCATCTCTTGGGGAGAGGTGCTCAACTGAGGAAAGGTAGCATTCATGAGCCCTGCAGGAGAGGCACTCAGCACAGGGACCTAGGCAACTGTCCCCAAAGTTACACAACTCGGCCTTTCCCTGTATTACTCTGGCACCCTCTGAGCTACCATCCCTTTGGTAGAGCCCAGGGTGAGTGCCTGCTAGTAAGAGTTTGTCTCCTGGCCCTTTAAATGGATGCCTGGGTTTCCAGCAACCTTCTCTCTCCTCAAGGCAAGAATAGTCCCTGGTGATGTTTAACAGCCAGATGTTATGTGGGCTTCTGTTCCTGGAACTGGTGCTCTTGGTTGTGGAGCCAAGGATGGGGCTGAGATCCCTCACTCCTCAGGAGCAACCTCTGCAGCTGAGGTATCCCTCTGGATTTTCACCTACCACGTGCAGGTGCAGGGCCAGCCTGTTTTGTGTCTGCACCGCTCCCACCAGTCTTAATAGGGCTTCTTCTGTACGTACTTAGTTATAAGACTTCTGTTCAGCTAATCTTCAAATGTTTGTCCAGGTTGACTGTTTTATAATTTAGTTGTAATTTTATGTGATCATGGGAGGCAGTGAATGCGGCTTACACCTACTCCTCATCTTGGACTGAATTCTCCAGCCTTACTTTCAGGGGTGTCCAACCTGCAGCCCGTGGGCCATATGCAGCCCAGGATGGCGGTGAATGCAGCCCAACACAAAATTGTAAATTTACTTAAATCTTAGGAGATTTTTTCTGTGATTATGTGTCACAAGGTATTTAATGTGTGGACCAAAACAACTCTTCTTCCAGTGTGGCCCAGAGATGCCAAAAGGTTGGACACCTCTGCAAGTTTAATTAGACTGATTTAGTAGTAGTCCCACTCAGAACCAACTGTGGGGGAAGGAGAGTGGACTTTCATTACTCTAAGACAGAGTTAGCATCCTCAAAAGGCCATGTAGTATAGAAAAGAGTGGAATAAAAATTAGGGTTGAAGAAAGAAATGATACTAGGAAGTGGAAAATAGTACATGGCCCCCTGTGGGCTGAAAGTTCCAATTCTCTAATCACAAGTTTAGTTCCTCTGGCAACCAGCGCCCTCATCCTTAGAGGCTTTCCAAAAGTCATCTCATTACCATCAACTTAGGTGTGGTTGAAAGGAGTTTGTGATGAATAATACACAACACTCCTTTCTGTAAGCGATTTTCAAACCTTGCTTGGATCACCCGGCTGTCTGACTAACTATAGCGATTTTCAAACCTCGCTTTAGTCCCAGCTGTCTGACTGAAGCGCGCTTAATCCAACCTTTTCCCTTTGGCTGGCTATGGACACGCTTAAAACCCACTATAGAAATAATCATGCACAGAAACAGTTTTCTGAGTGGAAGTCACAGACGGAGCGCTCACTCTCCAATTCTTTGAGCCGCTCTGGGCTAAACCCTCCTAAGGGAAACCCTCATCCTTTGTGCCAGTGGCTTTTTATTCAGAAAGCAGTCACAGATTGTGGATTGACAGTCTGGCAGAAGGGATCAAAGGGAACACGTATCTTACAAGGATATCAACAGAGTTTCTGTTGTGATTCCGGGCAGAGATTGGAGTTTTATCATATGAAAAGATTACAGTTTTTAAAGGTTTCCTGACTGTGCCTTCAAATTCCAAGGTAATAACATCCTCCAGCAAACAGATCTCACAGGATCTTGTATATTCTTTGTCTCAGGCCTGATTACCCCAGGGGTCCGCCGTCTCCAGTCTCAGCTGGCCCCTTTGGCTATTTGCTAAGCGCTGGAGACTCTGGCTGCAAGGAGACTAGGATTTCTCACATCTGAGTACAAAGACTCAGGCTAAGAGGGGGCAAGGGTAGATGCCCATCACCCCTTCCTTTCCACAGCCCCTTCATTTATTTCCACAGTCTCCTGAGACTTATTCTACAGAGGCCTTTATGAGATCAGGTCCTGGCTTAGGTCACTTCTTCCTGAGAAGTCTTACCCGTCATTGGAAACTGATCTAGCATTAAAGGCCAGACACAGAACAGGTAGAGTTTATGCCAGGGGAATAAGTTTTGTCTCCTTAGTGGCTCCTGATCCGGAGGTCTCTCACTCAGCCTAAGTCACAGGGGGTCACAGCTTCCTGAGACTGGGCAGGGTGGCCCCCAACACTTCCACCTTTGTGCTCTAGAGCCACTAGGAGTTGGGAACAAAAACTAAATAGTGTAACAAATGATGCTCCTTAGCACTTAGCACTTAGCACTTAGGGAATTACAGGGTTTTAGAAGCTGTCTGCCAGGAAGAATCATGGATAAAGGTCAAAACATATTTCTTATATATTTAAAGGCCAAAATACAGTACCACAAGTACATAGGAGAATTCAGTATTCACGTCATGGTGAAGAATTCTTAAACATGACACCTAAAACATGATTCATAAAAGAAAAATTGAAAAATGGGACTTCATGAAAATTAAAAATGTTTGCTCTGTGTTATATGAAAAGCTCTGTTAATAATTAAAAGGATGAAAAGGCCAACTACAAACTAGGAGAAAATATTTGCAAACTACAGTGAAGAACCAGCTCAAAACGGCCCTATCCTGTTTAATGAGTTATTGAGTTGCTCTTCAGAGTTAACACACCGAAGCAGCAAGTCGTGCAGCCAAGGCATGCGCAGAGGAAAGAAAGTGATCTCTAGCTGCATCTGGAGCCAGAGCCTTTTGCTCTCACCCCGAAGGACATGATTGAAACTTGAACATCAGAATTCTTTCATTGTAAAGGGTTTGTTGTCCAGGAAGCTTTGATGCTGAACTCCCTTACCATACATGGCCAAACTCCAAGATTCTTCAGTTAAAACTTGTCCCACCAGCACTTCCACCCCAAATTCTGGATCAGAGAGACATATTTGAGCCTTGCCTCCTTTTGCCTGTGTGTGAACTCAGCAATAAATAAACTACCTTTTTAAATTATTTTTTAAATTTTCTTTATTTTTTCAAATTGTTCAAGTATAGTTTTCTACCTTTCCCCCACCCCAGCTCAGCTCCCATCCCCCCACCTCCCTCCCATTTCCACCCCCTGTTGTTATTGTCCATGTGTCTTTTATACTTGTTCCTGCGAGCACTTCACCCTTCTTCCCTGAAATTCCCTCCCCTCTCCCCTCTGGTCACTGTCAGCCTGTTCTCAATTTCAGTCTCACCTTTAACAGGAACCTAATCAACAAAACAAACAAACAAGCAAAATATAACCAAAGACACTGAAATAAACTGCTTTTTCTTATCTCAAAGCCAATGTCATAGTACTGGCTTCTACATGCATCAGGAAAGGAACGCTTGTTGGGACTCAGACTCTTATTTGTAACAGAAGGACTCATATTTAGAATATATATAAAGTATGCTAAAAAGATTAAAATTTTTTTAATTTAAAAAAGACTGTTCAAAACTTAATGCAAAAAAACCCCTCCACAACCAAACAATTGAATTACAAAATGGGCAAAAGACATGAAAGTCATTTAAGTGAAGAGGATATGTTAAAGTCAAATGAGCATACGAAAATATATCCAACATTGCCAGCCATTAGGGAAATGCAAATGAAGACCACATTGAGGTATCACTTCACACCTATTAAAACGACTAAAATAAAAATGGGTGAAAATACCAAATGCTGCCAAGGGTTGCGGAGAAAGTGGATCCCTCTTACACTGCTGGTGGACGTGTCAAATGGTACGTATCACTTTGGAAGGTACTTTAGTAAACTACTTCAGTAAAAACTAGGCATGAAACTATAATATGACCCAGGAAAATGGAAACTTATTTCTACACAATATCCTTTTTGTAAATGTTTATAAAAAGCTTTATTTATAATTATAAAAACTGGAAATGACTAAAATATCCTTCCATTGGGTAAATGGTTAAATAAATTGCACTACATCGAATCCATGGAACTTGACTCACCAGTAAAAAGAAAATGAACTGTTAATACACACAGCCACATGGGTGGACCTCAGTGCACTGTACTGAGTGAAATGAAAAGCAATCTCAAAAGGTCACGTACCATATGGTTCCAATTATATAACACTGTCAAGTAACATTGTAGAGATGGAGAACAGTTTAATGGTCGCCCATGTTTAGGAATGGTGGAAGAGAGAGAAGAAAGAGGTGTAGGTGTGTGTAAGTTCCTGGCAATTAGCTTTTTAAATTTTAATGTAAGTGGCTGGCATTAAGCTTTTTGTTGCTGAGGCATCCACTTCAAGTCTGGAGTCAACACACTGACAGCTACACAACTAGATGAGGAGCCAGGCTTCCTCACCCATGATGTTCCCCTTTTAGAAAGTCCTGGGTGACCTAAATAATTGACCATCTGAGTGACCCTGCTTTTCCCTTCATTGCAAATTCCCGAAAGAGTGAACCTGAGTAAACCTTGGCACCACACCTGGGTGTGCCTTGTACCCTTCAAGACTAGTGAATAATAAACCTTGTCTTTTCAAAGTTTCCTGATGGCTGTTGCTCACGTGTGTCCTATAATCATAACAAGAACCAAAGGGCCAGTTCAGCCACAACACTGGCTGTGAAGGCATCTGTGGGTTCATCACAAATACTACAAGCCCCAGTGAGTGTCCCCAGGCATTTCCAGCTGACAGCATCACTATCCTGAGCTTGAGACTGACACAAGACAGTGTGACTATAAAGAAGGTCTTTGTGGTGTTAGAGCACTTCTGTCTCTTGATTATAGTAGTGGTCACATGAATTTATACCTGCATAGGTGTCTACACTGTACCAATATTAATTTCCTGTTTTGATACCATACTGTAGTTGGGTAAGATGTAAGATGTTTGTAACTTCCTGTTAAAGTGTTAAAAACATACAGCTATATTGTATGTAAACTATGCTGCAATAAAGTTAATTTTTTAAAGTGATTTGTTAAATGTTTGGCAAAATGCAGTGTAACAGCCAGAGTTCATGCTTTGGAGCCAGAAAGAATTGTCATACTCTTTTATTCTCTTGTTTAATGTCAAAGGATGTCTTAACCTCTGAGTATACATTTTATAATTTTTAAAATAAATATAATACTATCCATATCACAAAGTTGTGAGGGGAAATAATATAGAATGTCTAGTTCAAGTAAGTATTCCACATATTTTACTTTTCTTTTTCCTTTCCCTTACTTCATTATGAGATTTCTCATATAAAAGAATTCACACATTATTTAAAATACTCATTATCATATTTCTCTATACTAGTAGTCAGAAATATAGTTACAACATGTGGACTCTCTTAGCCCTTGTCTTTCATGATTGCCCAGTACATTCACCCAATGCAGGAATTATCGGTAATTGTGGTTCACAAGCATGCAGTGCTAAAAGGTACCACCAGGTGACAGGCCACCCTTTTAATTGAAGGATCAATTTGGTCACAGAGGTAATGGTAACCAGCTATTTTTAGATTATGGAGTCTTTCTCTGTTCCCTGCTGTGAGAAATTTCTGGAACACCCAAGTTTCTCCAGATTGTCTGGCTCTGAGGTTTAGGATGTGATCCAATTATGTGCTCAGTTAAACTTGGTTCAAGAGTTTATCGAATATTTATCAAGCTCACATGAGAGATAACTGTGTAAAGGGCTGGGACCAGAGCCATGTTAAGTGCCAAGATGTATGGCCCATTTGCTTTTAGACTGAGTGTGTGTGTGTACTGCAAGGTTATCGAATCCACTTGTGTAAATTTATACAAGATGCTACAATACAAGGCATTGCAAACACTATTTGTTCTTTGGTACCTAACTTATTTGATCTGGGGAAAGCTAATATAAACAAACAAATGAACAAACAAACAAACAAATCCAAGTGCACAAAAGTGATTTGGTTGGATTTCAAGCCAACTGTTTCACCTTCTCAAAACATCTGGTGTCATAGGGTAACCAACCTATCTGTTTTCCTGAGACTTTCCTAGTTTTAGATCCAAAGATCCCATATCTCATGAAAACTCTCAGTCCTGTGGTGTGGACCCTGGATGACCCTTCTAAGATAGACACCTAGCACCTAAGACACTTCTGTCCACACAGCTGCCCACTCAAGACAGGCAGAATAAGGAGAGGTGGGTGAGGAGATGAAGGAAAATGAGAGAAATGGGAAAATGATTAGCACTTTTTAGGGCTCTTAGTCCTGAAAGGTGCACTCACTGCCAAGCCTATGAGCTTTCCTTTCTGCCCAGCCTGATGCTTTCCTATCATCCCTCCCAGGGGACCTCACCCTTGCTCCTTTCCCCAGGAATTTCTCCTTGTGCCCCATACTCAGGAGCACTCAAAGGATGTACCAGGAGCTGTTGGTTTCTCAGTTTCTACAGAAAGAAGGATGTGGCCTTCACAGCCTGTTCTGAGCTCTGTCCAAAAAAGAGTCCTTCCCTGCTGCTGTGCATCTTTCCCTCCTCCAGCCCCATCCTAGCAGACTGCACTCCACTGGGGTCAGGCCACCAGCTCTGCCTAGGCTCTAGTTCTTTACCATTTGTACCTCCTTCTTAAAACACTCCTTGTCACAAGAGGTAAGTGCAGAGCAGCTGGGCATAAGCCTTAAACAGAGGGGTGGGAGGTAAACATAGGGTCTAAGCAGTTCAAATATTGTCCTAACCTCAAATACTGAGGGACAGGTGTGGGGTCTGAGGTCCCCAGGAACTGAGGTTAAGGTGATATTCAAACTGCTTGTTTGAGTTTAAGCACTTATATTGTTCTCAGGGATGCTACTCAAAGGGAACAGTGGTGGGTGGAAAATAAAAATAATATGAGGTGCAGCACACCAAGGTCACCTTATCACTTTATCACGTTCCCGCCTCACTGTAACCATGGTGTTGCCCTTCTGCCAGACACTTGTCATCCTTTACCACGTTTAATCCCTCTACGGATCATCTATGACAGTTGTTCATTATGCCCATTTGAGGACTAAGGATGGTTAACAAGCACAAGCTCGCCACCTAGGTTTGAGCGGAGCTTCAAGGACCCAAGTTCTCCAACCCTCACCACCCCCCAGGAAGACAAGTTCTGAGCATTCCAAAGCTTAAATAACAAATACGCTCAGATGTCTTCCTAATGTAACTGTAAGGTTTGGGGCACTTAAACATTTCTATACTTCATTCTAAATCTTCCCCTGTTGAAAATGCATAGTCACCGATAAAAGTAGTTACATTTCCAGTTGATTTACACAAATTACCAAAACTAAACAAATAATAAAAAGGAAATCTCAGATCCTGATGGTTACACTCCCGAAGTCTACCAATTTTTTCAAACAATTGTACACAAACTTTCAGGAAGCAGAAGAGGAAGGGAAACTTCCCGACTCATCCTTTGAAGTCAGTTTTAACCTGCTGCCAACAGAGTTGCTAGTGGCTGAGCATAGAGAACTGCAGAGTGAGGGAAGCCTGAGGGCTGTGGGGTGGGGGTGGGGGGTGGACCACCCAGACCTCCTGGGTGCTCCCTTCCAGAGTGACTTTGGCAGTGACAGGGAGCCTGCAGGGAGCCCCCTTCAGGCAGTGGGACCCAATTTCACTCTGGCAGCAGAGACACAGAAGGATGCACTTGAAGTCCAGGCTTGATTCCACTTATGAGAGCACTGACACAGGCAGGTCAGACCCTGGCCCTTAACCACACACCCACAGTCACTAAGAGTCTGAGGACACCCACCCCATCTGTGAACTCCTCTCAGCACTGGCTCAGTGCAGAGGCCTTGTGGAATCTTACTGCTCTGACAGCCCCAGGCTGCCTCCCTGCTGGGGCTGTGGTGGGGGGGGGGGGGGGGGGGGGGCTCCAAAGCCAGCAGTTCTTAGCAGAGTGATTAGAAACTAATTGGCATCATGAAGTGCACTTGGACTTGGGCATCATACCAGACTGTGTTCTATTCGCTGTGCAGTCGAGTCATTTCGCCTAAGCCGGGAGATGAAGGAGTCTGGCCAGAGTTAGCCGGCACCCTGGGGTTGTGGGTGGGGGGGCCTGTGTTCCAGCCGTGCAGGCGGGTCGAATCATTTCGCCTCAGCTGTGAGAGGGACGAGTTCTGCAGCATGAGCCCCACCCCCAAGGTGGTGTTGGGGGACCTAGGTCCTGGCCTGGCTGTGCAGTCGAGTCATTTCGCCCTAGCTGGGAGATGAAGGAGTCTGGCCAGAGTCAGCTGGCACCCTGTGTTTGTGGGTCAGGGGGACTGTGCTCCTGCCGTGCTCGCGGGTTGAATCATTTCGCCTCAGCCATGAGACGGACCAGGAGCTCCACCCCCGGGGTGGTGTGGGGGGTCTGGATCCCGGCCTGGGTGGCCGGTTGAGACATTTGGCCTCAGCCGAGAGATGGACGAGTTCTGCTGCTCGAGCCACACCCAGAAGGTGGTTTGAGGGTTCTGGGTCCCGGCCTGGCTATTGGGTCAAGTCATTTCGCCCCAGCAGGTAAACTCAGTCTGGCCAGCACTAGGGCCGACCCCATGGGGCGTGGCCTGGGCCCGGGCCTGGCTGGCTGGTAGAGTCATTTAACCCCAGACGGGAGATGAAGGAGTCTGGATAGAGTTATCCCCCCTACCTGGGTGTGTGTGGGGGGGTTGTCTGGGTCGCGGGCTGGCTGGCCGGTGGAGATATTTCGTCTCAGCCTAGAGACGGACGAGTTCGTCCTCTCAGCACCCACAGTCATGAACTCCTTCCAGGCGACTCATTTGCACTGAAATATTCTTCCTTGAAGAAAACACGCTGAAGGAAACATGTTGTACAGACTTGCTAAAGGTTCTCCACCGATTTCGTACGACCGGGGTTTTTGTAATGCCTGGTGCCCCCAGTATCGTTCAGGGTCTTTTACAAAAAAAAAAAAAACACCCTTTTTTTACACCTTACCCTATCGCTAACACTAGCCCGAACCCAAACTCTAACTCTAACCCTAGCCCTAGCTGAAAACCTATCCCTAGCTATACCGCTATCCCTAGCCCTAACCCTAACCTAACCCTAATCATAAATCTACCCCTAGACCTAGCCCTAGCCCCTGCCCTAGCCCTAATCCCAGCCCTAGCTCTAGCCTTAACCCTAAGCCTAACCTTAGCCAGAACCCTACCCCTAAACATAACCCTAAATATAGCCCTAACCCTAACACTAACCCTAACCCTAACCATAGCCCTAGCCCAAACTCTAACCCTAACACTAACCCTAACCCCAACCATAGCACTAGCCCTAGCCCTAGCCCTAATCCTAGCCCTAGTTCTAGACCTAGCCCTAAACCTAACCCTAACCCTACCGCTACCCCTAGCCTTAAACCTAAACCTAATCCTAGCCCTACCCCTAACCCTTGCCCTAGCCGTATCCCTAACCCTAGAACTAACCCTAACCCTAACCCTAGCACTAACCCTAACCCTAATCGTAAAACTAACCCTAAACATAACCCTAACCCTGGCCCTAGAACTAAACCTGAATCTAACCATAACCCTAACCCTAGACCCAACCCAAACCCTAACCCTAGCGCTATACGAAACCATAATCCTAGCTATACCCCCAGCCCTAGCCCTACTGCTAGCCCTAACCCTAACCTAATTCTAATCTTAAACCTAGCCCTAGACCTAGAACTAACCCAAACCCTAACCCGAGCCCTAACCCTAATTCTAACCCTAACCTTAGCCCTAGCCCTAACTGTAAAACTAAACCCAACCCTAAACCTAGCCCTAGCCCTGACCCTAGCCCCAGCCCTAGCCCTAATTCTAGCCCTAGCTCTAACACTAACATTAATCCTAACCCTAGCCCTAATGGTAATCCTAACCCTAGCCTTAAATCTAGCCCTAGTCCTAAACCTAACCCTTACAGTAACCCTAACCCTAACACTAATCCTAACCCTAACACTAGCCCTAGACCTAAACCTAGCTGTAACCCTAGCCCTAACCCTACAACGAACCCTAACCCTAGCCCTAGAATTAACCCTAACCCTTAACCAAGCCCTAACACTAAACCTAGCCCTAAAACTAACTGTAAACCTAACCCTGGCCCTAACTGTAACCCTTGCCCTAGCCCTACACCTAAGCCTAGAACAAACCCTAGCCCTTACCCTAGCCATAACACTATCCCAAACCCTAAACCTAAACCTAACCCTAACCCTAACCATAGTCCTAGCACTAGCACTAACACTAACCATAACCCTAGTCCTAGCCCTAACCCTAAACCTAATCCTAACATCAGCCCTAACCCAGACCCTAACCCTAACCCTAGCCCTAGTCCAAAATCTAACACTAGCTCTACCCCCAGACCTAGCCCTAGCCCTACCCTTAGCCCTAATCCTAACCCTAACCCTAACCTTAACCTAGACCTAGCCTTAACCCTAGTGCCAATCCTAGCCCTAATCCTAGCCCTTTCTCTATTTATAACCCTAAACCTAGCCCTAGCCCTAGCCCTAGCACTAACCCTAACCCTATCCCTAGCCCAAACCCTACTCCTAGGTCTACCCCTAGCCTTAGCAATAATCCTAACACTAACCCTACACCTGGCCCTAACCCTAACCTTAAACCTAGCCCTAACCCCAACCCAAACCCTAACACTAACCCAAACGCTAAACCTAGCAGTAACCCTAACCCTAACCCTAAACCTAACCCTAAACACAACCCTAACCATAACCCTAACACTAATACTAACACTAAACTTAGCACTAACACTAACCCTACTCCTACCCCTAACCTTAACCTTAACCCTAGCCCTAAACCTAAACCATAACCCTAACCCTAGCCTTAGCCCTAACCCTAGCCTTAGCACTAAAACTACCCCTAACCATATCCATAGGCCTAGCAAAACCCTAACCATAACCCAAGCCCTAGCACTGACCCCAACCCTACCCTAACCCTAACCGTAAGCCTAGCACTAACCCTAATCCTAACCCTACCCCTAAACCAAAACCTAGCCCTAAACCTAACACTAACCTTATCCCTAACTGTAAATCTAACCCTAGCCCTAGCCCTAAACCTAAGCCTTTCCCTAGCCTTAACCCAAACCCTAATCCTAAACCTAGCCCTACCCCTAACACTAAAACTAACATTAGCCTTAGACCTAACACTAACCCTAACCATCGCTGTAACCCTAACTCCAACCTAACCCTAACCATAACCCTAACACTAGCACTAAACCAAACCCTAAACCTAACACAAACCCTAGCCCTAGCACAGACCCTAACACTAACCCTAAACCTAGCATGAACCTTAACCCTAACCCAACCCCTAAACCTAACCCTAACCCTAGTCCTAAAGGGAAACCCTAACCCTAACCCTAGCACCAGCGATAGCCTAAACTTAACCCTAGCCCTAGCACAAACCCTAAACCTAACCCTACCCTAAAGATAGTACTAACCCTAACCCTAACCCTAACCCTAACCCTACCCCTAACCCTAACCTTAACCCTAGCCCTAAACCTAAACCCTAACCCAAACCCTAACGCGAGCACGAGCCCGAGACCTAGCCCTAACCCTAACCCTAGCCCTAGTACTAACCCTAACCTAAAACTAGCAATAACCCTAACTCTACACCTAACTGTACCCTTAACCCTAACCCTTCCTCTAACCCTAAACCTAGCCTTAGCCCTAACAATAACCATAACCCTAACCCTAGATCTAACCCTATCCCTAAAACCTAACACTAACCCCAACACGAACACTAACACTAACCCTAGCACTAACCCTAACCAAAGACTTAATCCTGAACATAAACCTAAACCTAGTACCAACCCTAACCCTAGCATTAACCCTGACCATAACCCTAGGCTTAGCACTACCCCTAACCCTAACCCTAACCGTAAACCTAGCAGTAACCCTCACACTAACTCTAACCCTAACCCACAACCTACCCCTAAAAATAAACCCTAACCCAAACCCTGACCCTAGAACCAGCCAAACCCTGACCCTAACCCTTGCCCTAACCCAAACCCCAAACTTAATCCTAACCCTAGCCCTAGCAATAACCATAACACTAACCCTAACCCTAGTCCTAGCATTAACCCTTACCCTAAGCCTAATCCTAAACCTAGCACTAAAACTAACACTAGGCCTACCCCTAACCCTAGCCATAACTGTAGCCCTAAACCGAAACCCTAAACCTAACCCTAGCACCAACCCTAACTCTAACCCTAAACCTAGCCCTAGCACTAACCCTAACCTAACCCAAGCCCTAGCACTAACACTAATCCTAACCCTAAACTTGGAAAAAAGCATAACCCTAAACCTTACCCTACCCCTACCCCTACCCCTAGCTCTAAACCTCAACCCTAACCCTAACCCTAACCCTAAACCTTACCCTAACCCTAGCCCTAGCCTTAGCCCTAACCCTAACACAAGCCCTAGCCCTAACCCTAACCTTAAACCTAACCCTTACCCCAACCCCAACCCTAACCTAAACCTAACACTAAACCTAGCACTAACCATAACTCTAAACCTAATCCTACTCCTAACCCTAACCCTAGCCCTAGCCCTAACACTAACCCCAGTGCAGCAATAATGCTAACCCTAACCCTAGCTCTAACCCTAACGTACCCCTAACCCTAGCCCTAGCACCACCCTTAGCCCTAAACCAAACACTACCCCTACAACAAACCCTAACCCAACCCTAACACTAGCCCTAACCCTAATCCAAGCCCAAGCCTTACCCCCAACCCTAACCCTAGCCCTAGCCATAACCCTAACCCTCACCTAACCCTAGCCTTAACCGTAACCCTAACCTTAGCCCTACAACTAATACTAACCCTAACCATAACACTAGCACTAACACTAACCCTAATCCTAAACCTAAAACTAGCACTGATCCTAACCTTAAACCTACCCCTAACCCCAAACCTAACCATAACCATAATCATAACCCTAGCCCTAACTCTTACCCTAAACCTAATCCTAGCCCTAGGACTAACCCTAATGCTATCCTAACCCTAACCCTAAACCTAGCACTCACCTTAACCCTAACTCTACCCCTAACCCTAACCCTAGCCCTAACCCTAACACCAAACCTAGTGTTAGCACTACCACTAACCCTAACCTTAACCCTAACCAAAACTGTAGCCCTAACCCAAAACCTAACCCTAGCCCTAGCACTAACCCTAACCCTAACCCTAGCACTAACCCTAAACCTAACCCTAACACTAAAGATAGTAGTAACCCTAACCCTAAACCTACGCCTAACCCTAACATTAATGCTAGCCCTAAACCTAAACCCTAACCCAAACCCTAACCCGAGCACTAGCCCTAGACCTAATCCTAACTCTAACCCTAGCCCTAGCACTAACCCTAACCCTAACCCTAAGCCTAAAACTAGCACTAACCCTAACCATAACCCTAATCCTAACCTACCCCTACCCCTAACCCAAAATCTTCCCCAAACCCTAACCCTAGCCCTAGCCCTAGCACTAACCCTAACCCTAACCCTAGCCATAACCCTAACACTAACCCTACCACTAACCACCACCCTAACCCTAAACCTCAACCCTAACCCTAACCCTACCATAAGACAAGACCTTACCCTAACCCTAGCCCTAGCACTAACCCTAACACTAGCCCTAGCCCTAACTGTAGCCCTAAACCTAAACCCTAAACCTAACCTTAACCATAGGCCGAGCCCTAGCCCTAAACCTAACCCTTCCCCTAACTTGAACCCTAACCCTAATCCTAATGCTAGCCCTAACCCTAACCCTACCCTATCACTAGGCCTAAGCCTAAACTTAGCCCTAGCCCTAACCCAAACCCTAGACCTAACCTTAAAGCTAACCCTACCCCTAACCCTAACACTAGCTCTATCCATGACCCTAACCCTAACCCTAACTCTAACACTAACCCTACCCCTACCCCTAACCCTAGCCCTAGCCATAAACCTAACCACAGCCCTTGCCCTAATCCTAACTCTAAACCTAGCCCTAGCCCTAACCCTAACCCTAACCTGAGCCTTAGCCCTAGCACAAACCCTAACCCAAGCCCTAACACTAACCCTAACCATAACCCTAACTCTAGACCTAACCCTAACCCTAAACCTAACCCTTACCCCAACCCCAACCCTAATCCTAAACCTAACAATAAACCTAGCACTAACCCTAAGTTTAAACCTAATCCTACTCCTAAACCTAACCCTAGCCCTAGCCCTGACCCTAGTGCAGCAATAACGCTAACCCTAACCCTAGTGCTAACCCTAACCCTAGCCCTAGCCCTAACTCCAACCCTAACCCTTGCCTTAACCCTAACCCTGCCCCTAACCCTAACCCTAGCCCTAGCATCAGCCTTAGCCCTAAACCAAACACTACCCCTACCCCGAACCCTAACCCAACCCTAACCCTAGCCCTAAACCTAACCCTAAACCTAATCCTATCCCTAGCCCTAAACCTAACCCTAACTGTAGCCCTAGCCCTAACCCTAACCCTAGCCCTAGCACTAACTCTAACACTAACCCTAGCCATAGCCCTACCCATAACCCTAACCCGAACTCTAACCCTAGCCCTAATCCTAATACTAACCCTAGCCTTAGCCTAGCACAAACACTAACCCTAGCCCTAACACTAAACATAACCACAAACCTAACCCAAGACCTAACCCTAATCCTAAACCTAACCTTTATCCCCACCCTAACCTTAACCCTAACACTAACACTAAACCTAGCGCTAACCCAAACCCTAACCCTAACCCTATCTCTAGCTCTAATTCTAACCCTAACCCTAGCCCTAACACTAATACTAACCCTAACCCTAACCCAAGACTTAATCCTACCCCTAAACATAAACCTAGCACTAACCCTAACCCTAGCCCTAACCCTAGCCCTATCACTAACCCTTACCCTAACCCTAGCACTAACCCTAACACTGAACCTAGTGTTAGCTCTAGCACTAACACTAATCCTAACCCTAACCCTAGCCCTAGCACTAACCCTAATCCTAACACTAACCCTAACCTTAGCACTAATCCTAACCCTAAACCTAAACCAAGAACTATCCTTAACCATAACCCTACCCTTAACACTAACCCTAGCCCTAAACCTAAACCCTAACCCCAATCCTAACCCTAGCCCTAGCCCTAACCATAACCCTAGCCCTAGCATTAACCCTAACCCTAACCCTTGCCCTTGCCCTCACACTAACCCTAACCCTAACCCTAGCCCTAGCCCAAGCACTAACCCTAACCCTAAACATAGCATGAACCTTAATCCTAACCCTACCCCTAACCCTAGCCCTAAACCGAAACCCTAACCCTAACCCTAGCACCAACCCTAGCCGTAACCCTAAACCTAGCCCTAGCACTAACACTAACCCTAACCCTAAACCTAGCACTAACCCTAAAGCTAACCCTAACCCTACCCCTACCCCTAACCCTAAACCTAGATCTAAAGATAAACCCTAACCCTAACCCTAGCCCTAACCCTAACCCCAACACTAGCTGTAAGCCTAACCCTAACCCTAACCATAGCCTTAGCACTAATCCTAACCCTAATCCTACCCCTAGCACTAACACTAACCCTTGCTCTAGCACTAACCCCAACCCTACCCTAACCCTAACCCTAAGCCTAGCAATAATCCTAACCCTAACCCTACACTGAACCCTAACCCTAGGGCTAGCCCTAACCCTAACCGTAAACCTAACAGTAGCCCTAGCCCTAACCCTAGACCTAGCCCTATCCCTAAACCTAAACCTAGCCCTAGCCCTAACCCTAACCCTAACTCTAGCCTTAACCCTAACCCTAATCCAAACCCTAGGCCTAGGCCTAACCCTAACACTAACACAGCCTTAGCCCTAGTACTAACCCTAAACCTAGCCCTAACACTAACACTAACCATAACCAACCCTAGACTTAACCTTCACCCTAAACCTAACCCTAACCACAACCCTAACCCTAACACTAACACTAAACCTAGCACTAACCCTAACCTTAAACCTCGCCATAGCACTAATGCTAACCCTAGCCCTAACCCTGACCCTAACCCTAGCCCTAAGCCTAACCTTAACCCTTACTCTAAACCTATCCCTAGCCCTAGCCTTAACCCTACCACTAAACCTTGCCCTGGCCCTAGCACTAAACCTAACTGGAGACCTAACACTAATGCTAACTCTAACTCTAACCCTGGAACTAACCATAACCCTAACCCTAAACCTAGCACTAACCCTAACCCTAAACCTAAACCTAGCCCTAACCCTAACTCTAAGCCTACTCCTAACCTGAACCCTAACCCTAGCCCTACCCCTAACCCTACCCCTAACACTAAACCTAACCCTAGCCCTAGCTGTAACCCTAAGTCTAACCCTAGTCCTAGCCCCAACACTAACCCAAACCCTAACCCTAACCCCAGCCCTAACTCTGACCCTAAACCTACCTCTAGCACTAACACTAACCCTAACCCTAACCTAACCCTACATTAACCCTAACCCTAACACTTACCCTAGCCCTAGCACTAACCCTACCCCTAACCCTAACCTCTACCCTAACCCGAGCCCTTACCCTTACACTAACCCTAACACAAGACTTAATCCTAATCCTAAACCTAAACCTAGCACTAACCCAAACCCTAAGCCTAGCCCTAACCCTAACTCTAGCACTAGGCCTAACCCTAACCATAAACCTAGCCTTAACCCTAACCCTAGCCCTAGCCCTAGCCCTAGCCCTAGCCCTAACCTTAACCCTAACCCTAGCCTTAGCCCTAGCACTAACCTTAACCCTAACCCTAGCCCTAGACCTAACACTAACACTAAACCTAGCCCGAGCCCTGGCACTAATCATAACACTAACCCTAAACCTAACACTAGTCCTAAACCTAAACGTAACCCTATTTCTAGCCCTAACCCTAACACTAATCCTAGCCCTACCCTAGCACTAACCATAACCATAACCCTAACCCTAACCCTAGCCTTAGCCCTACCACCAATCCTAGCCCTAGCCCTAACTCTAACCCTAACACTAACCATATCTTTAGCCTTAACCCTAACCCTACCCTAGCCCAGGCCCTAACCCTACCACTAACCCTAAACCTAACCTTAACCCTAGCCCAAACCCTAACACTACCCCTAACACTAGCCCTAACACTCACCCTAAATCTAAACCTAACCCTAATCTTAACACTAACCCTAGCCTTAAACCTAAACATAACACTAACCCTAGCCCTAGCCCTAAACATAACCCAACCCTAGCCCTAGCACTAACCCTAACCCTAACCTTAAACCTAAACCTAGCACTAACCCTTATCCTAAACCTACCCTAACACTAACCCTATCCCTAACCCTAATCTTACCCTAGCCCTAACTCTACCCTCACCCTAGCCCTAGCACTAACCCAAATTCTAACTCTAACCCTAACCCTAACCCTAGCAATAACCCCAACCCTAACCCTAACCCTAAACCTAGCACTAAACCAAACCCTATCCCTAAACCTGCCCCTAACCCTACCCATACCCCTAGCCCTAACACTAACTCTAACCCTAAACCTACCCTAGCACTAACCCTAACCCTATTCCTAACCCTAACCAAAGACTTAATCCTAACATTAAACCTAAATCCATAACTAACCCTCACCCTAACACTAGCCCTAACCCTAACCCTAGCACTAGCACTAACCCTTACCCTACCCCTGACCCTAATCCTAAACCTAGCCCTAACCCTAACCCTAACCCTAACAACCCTAACCCTAACCCTAACCCTAACCCTAACCCTAACCCTAACAACCCTAACCCTAACAACCCTAACCCTAGCTCTAGCCCTAGCCCTGGTCCTAACCCTAGCCCTAGCCCTAAACCTAGCTCTAGCCCTAGCCCCAGCCCCAGCCACAGCCCCGACCCCGACCCTGACAACAACCCCAACCCCAGCCCAGAACCTGACCCTGACCCCAACCCTGAACCTGACCCCGACCCTAACCCAACATCCCTAACACTAACAACAACCCTAACCAACAACCTTAACCCTTTCAGTGTGAATGACTCACCTGGAAGAAATTCATGACTGTTCACACTGAGAGAAATGCACTTTTCACAGAAAATACACAGTCCACTTCATACTCAGATGCAGATTCACAGAAATGTCTTCTGCCGCTCTGAAATTCTCGGGACAGAGATTTCTGAGCTTCCCTACACTTTCCGAGGAAAGACGACTGGCAGTCTTTTGTCCCTTAGAGTTTCTTTCTTCCAAAGGAACTCCATGCATTAGGCTTCACTTAAGGCAAGTGCCACACAAACTTAGTCTTAGAAGCTATTTCTTCCTCATGAAAATTGCTGCAGAAGTAGCATGTCTGAGCACATTTACTACACTAGCTCGAAAACACTCTGCGTTGCTGTGGGCACCACACATCGTAAAAACCCTGGGTGTACGAAATCTGTGGGGAACGATTAAAAACTCTGTACAACATGTTTCCTTAAGCGTGTTTTCTTCGAGGGAGAACATTTCACTGTAAATGACTCACCTGGAAGGAGATCTTGACTGCTCGTACTGAGAGACATGCACTTTTCACACAAAATATACAGTCAATTCTTACTCAGTCACGGATTCAGAAAACTGTCTTCTTCCGGTCTGAATTTCTCAGTACACAGGTTTCTGAGCTTCCCTACACTTTGTGCGTGAAGGATGACTTGGCAGTCTTTTGCCCCTTAGAGTTTTTTTCTTCCAACAAACTCCATGCGTTAGGCCCCTGTTCGGGCTAGTGCCACAGAAACTTTGTTTATGAGCTATTTCTTACTCCTGAAAATGGCTGCAAAAGTAGTATTTCTGAGCACTGTTACTATAGTAAAAAAACCCTGTGCGTTACTGGGGGCCCCAGGCATTGTAAAAACCCAGGGCGTTCGAAATCCATGGAGAATGGTTAGGAACTCTATACAACATGTTTCATTAAATGTGTTTTCTTCAAGGGAGAACATTTCAGTGTAAATGACTCACCTGGAAGGAGTTCCTGACTGTTCATGCTGAGAGAAATACACTTTTCACAGAAAATACACAGCCGATTCATACTTTGCCGAGGATTCACAGAACTGTCTCTTGCTGGCCTGAACTTCTCAGGGCACACATTTCTGAACTTCCCTACACTTTGTGTGTTCAGGACGACTTGGCGTCCTATTGCCCCTTAGAGTTTCTTTCTTCCAAAGGAACTCCATGCTATAGGCCCCTGTTGGGGCAAGTGCCACACAAACTTGGGTTATGAGTTATTTCTTCTTTCTGAAAATGGCTGCAGAGGTAGCACTTCTGAGCACCTTTACCACAGCAGCTCGAAATCCCAGAGCTTTGCTGGGGCGCCAGGCATTGCAAACGCCCGGACGTAGGAAATCTGTGGAGGACGGTTAGGAACTCTGTACAGCATGTTTCCTTCAGCGTGTTTTTTCGAGGGAGTGTGAATGACTCGCCTGGAAGGAGTTCAGGACTGGGAGGGCTGAGAAAAATGCACTTTTCACAGAAAATACACTGCCGTTTCATACTCAGCCGCAGATTCACAGAACTGTCTTCTGCTGGTCTGAACTTCTCAGGACACAGATTTCTGAGTTTCCCTATGTCTGTGCTTGAAAGGCGACTTGGCAGCCTTTTGCCCCTTAGAGTTTCTTTCTGCAAAAGGAACTCCAGGTGTTAGGCCTCTGTTCAGGCAAGTGCCACAGAAACTTGGTCTTAGGAGCTCTTTCTTCCTCATGAAATTAACTACAAAAGTAGCATTTCTGAGTGCCTTTACCACAGCAGTGTAAAAACCCTAAGCCTGAATGGTGACGCCAGGCATTGCAAACACCCCGGACGCAAAAAATCTGTGGAGAACTGATAGTAACTCTGCACAACTTGTTTCCTTCAGCGTGTTTTCTTCAAGGGAGAACATTTCAGTGTAAATGACTCGCCTGGAAGGAGTTCACGCCTGTGAATGCTGAGAAGTGCACTTTTCACAGAAAATACACAGCCGATTCATACTCAGTCGCAGATTCACAGAACTGTTTTCTGCTGGTCTGAACTTCTCCAGACACAGATTTCTGAGCTTCCCTAACTCTGAGCGTGAAAGGAGACTTGGCAGCCTTTTGCGCCTTAGAGATTCTTTCTTCCCAAGGAACTCCAGGCATTAGCCCCTGTTCAGGATATGCCACATAAACTTGCTGTTAGGAGCACTTTCTTCCTCATGAAAATTGCTGCAAAAGTAGCATTTCTTAGTGCATTTACCACAGCAGCGCAAAAGCCCTCAGCGTGACTGGGGGCGCCACACATTGCAAAAACCCCGGACGTATAAAATCCGCGGAGAACTGATAGCAACTCTGTACAACGTGTTTCCTTCGGTGTGTTTTCTTATAGGGAGAACATTACTGTGTAAATGACTTGCCTGGAAGGAGTTCAGGACTGTGAAGGCTGAGAGAGGTGCACTTTTCACAGAAAATACACTGCCGTTTCCCGCAGATTCACAGAACTGTCTTCTGCCAGTCTGAACTTCTCAGGACACAGATTTCTGAGTTTCCCTAACTCTGTGGTGAAAGGTGCTTGGCAGCCTTTTGCCAATTAGAGTTTCTTTCTTTCTTTTTTTAATTTAAATGAATGTTCAAGTACAATTTTCACCCCCTTACTCCCATTTAGAGTTTCTTTCTTACCAAGAACTCCAGGCATTAGGCCTCTTTCGGGCAAGTGCCACACAAACTTGGTCTTAGGAGCTCTTTCTTCATCATGAAAATTGCTGCAAAAGTAGCGTTTCTGAGGGCCTTTACCATAGCAGCGCAAAATCCCTCACGGTGACGGGGGGCTCCAGACATTGCAAAAACCCCGGACATACAAAATCTGTGAAGAAGTGATAGGAACTGTGTACAACATGTTTCCTTCATCGTGTTTTCTTCTAGGGAGAACATTGCAGTGTAAATGACTCACCTGGAAGGAGTTCAGGACCTTGCAGACTGAGAGAATTGTACTTTTCACAGAAAATACACAGCCGATTAATACTCAGGCGCAGATTCACAGAATGGCCTTCTGCAGGTCTGAACTTCTCAGGACACAGATTTCTGAGTTTCCCTAAGTCTGTGCTTGAAAGGCGACTTGGCAGCCTTTTGCCCCTTAGAGATTCTTTGTGCAAAAGGAACCCCAGGCGTTAGGCCTCTGTTCGGGCAAGTGCCACAGAAACTTGGTCTCAGGAGCTCTTCCTTCCTCATGAAAATCACTGCAAAAGTAGCATTTCTGAGTGCCGTTACCACAGCAGCACAAAAACTCTCAGTGTGACTGGTGATGCCAGGCATTGCAAACACCCAGGACGCAAAAAATCCGAGGAGAACTGATAGGAACTCTGTACAAAATGTTTCCTTTGGCATGTTTTCTTCATTGGAGAACATTTTAGTGTAAATGACTCGCCTGGAAAAAGTTCAGGACCGTGCGAGCTGAGAGAAGTACCCTTTTCACAGAAAATACACAGCTGATTTATACTTTTCTCGTAGATTCACAGAATTGTCTTCTGCTGGACTGAACATCTCAAGACACAGATTTCTGACCTTCCCTAACTCTGTGCGTGAAAGGCGACTTGGTAGCCTTTTGTCCCTTAGAGATTCTTCCTTCCCAAGGAACTCCAGGAGTTATGGAACTCCGGCAAGTGCCACACAAACTTGGTCTTAGGAGCTCTTCCTTCCTCATGAAAATTGCTGCAAAAGTCGCGTTTCTCAGCGCCTGTACTACAGCAGGACAAAAACCCTCAGCGAGACCAGGGGCACCAGGCATTGCAAACACCCCGGACGTACAAAATCCGTAGAGAACTGAGAGGAATTCTGTACAAC
The DNA here is from genome assembly GCA_004024845.1 of Tonatia bakeri. Taxonomy (NCBI): domain Eukaryota; kingdom Metazoa; phylum Chordata; class Mammalia; order Chiroptera; family Phyllostomidae; genus Tonatia; species Tonatia bakeri. The sequence goes on from PVIA01011345.1 coordinate 36,948, forward strand.
ATGTTTCCTTCAGCTTCTTTTCTTCAAGGGAGAAGATTTCAGTGTAAATGACTCGCCTGGAAGGAATTCAGCACTGTGCGGGTTGAGAGAAGTGCACTTTTCACAGAAAATACACCCTGGTTTCATACTGACCTGCAGATTCATAGAACTGTCTTCTGCTGGTCTGAACTTCTCAGGACACAGAATTCTGAGCTTCCCTAAGTCTGCGCTTGTGAGGAGACTTGGCAGTTTTTTGCCCCTTAGAGATGGCTTCTTCCCAAGGAAATCCAAGCGTTAGGGCTCTATTTGGGCAAGTGACACACAAACGTGATCTTAGGAGCTCTATCTTCCACATGCAAATCATTGCAAAAGTCGCATTTCTGAACCCTTTTACCACAGCAGCGCAAAAACCCTCAGAGTTACTTGGGGCGCCAGGCATTTGAAACATCCCGGACGTAGAAAATCCATGGAGGACTGATAGGAACTCTCTACATCATGTTTCCTTCAGCGTGTTTTCTTCAAGGGAGAAGATTTCAGTGTAAATGCCTCGCCTGGAAGGAGTTCAGCACTGTGCAGGTTGAGAGAAGTGCACTTTTCACAGAAAATACACCCCGGTTTCATACTGACTCGCAGATTCACAGAACTGTCTTCTGCTGGTCTGAACTTCTCAGGACACAGATTTCTGAGCTTCCCTAACTCTGTGCTTGAAAGGCGACTTGGCAGCCTTTTGCCCCTTAAGTTTCTCTCCTGCCAAGGAACTCCATGCGTTAGGCCTGTGTTTGGGCAAGTGCCACACATGCTTGGACTTAGGAGCTCTTCATTCCTCATGAAAATGCTGCAAAAGTAGCATTTCTGAGCACCCTTACCAAAGCAGCACAAAAACCCTCAGTGTGACTGGTGGCACCAAGCATTGCAAACACCCCGGACGTAAGAAGTTCGTGGACAACTGATAGGAACTCTATACAACATGTTTCCTTCAACTTGTTTTTTTCAGGGAGAACATTTCATTGTAAATGACTCACCTGGAAGGAGTTCAGGGCTGTACAGGCTGAGAGAAGTGCACTTTTCACAGAAAATACAGTCAGATTCATTCTCAGCTGCATATTGACAAAACTGTCTTCTGCCAGTCTATACTACTCAATACACAGATTTCTCTACTGCCCTAAACTCTTTATGTGAGAGACTACTTCACAGCATTTTGCACCTTAGAGTTTCTTTCTTCTTAAGGATTTGAATTATTTAGGCCTCTGTTCATGCAATTGTAACACAAACTTGATCTTAGAGGCTACTTCTTAGGAATACTACTGGAAAAGTAGCATTTCCGAGTGTCATTCCCACAGAACAGTGAAAACACTATGTGTTGCAGTAAAGCAGAGACATTTCAACCTGTGTCGCACAAAATACATGGAGTATTCTTATGAACTCGGTGCAACATGCTTAATTAAGTGGGTTTTCTCTGTGTGTAAATTCCCAACTTTGGAAGAGTTAATTGCAGTTCATTCTGAGAGAAATGCACTTTTCACAGAAAATACACAGTTAGAGTCATTCTCAGCTTCATATTGACAAAACTGTCTTCTGCCAGTCTGTACTACTGAATACACAGATTTCTCTACTGCCCTAAACTCTTTACATGAGAGACTAGTTTGCAGCATTTTGCACCTTAGCGTTTCTTTCTTCTTTTTTTAAATTTTTTTTAAATTTATTTATTTATTTTTAGAGAGGGAAGGGAAGGGGAAAGAGAGAGAGAGAGAAACATCAATGTGCGGTTGCTAGGGGCCGTGGCCTGCAACCCAGGCATGTGCCCTGACTAGGAATCGAACCTGCGATGCTTTGGTTCGCAGCCCGCGCTCAATCCACTGAGCTACGCCAGCCAGGGCATTTCTTTCTTCTTAAGGATTTCAATGAGTTAGGCCTCTGTTCATGCAATTGTAACACAAACTTGATCTTAGAGGCAATTCTTAGGAAAACTACTGGAAAAGTAGCATTTCTGAGCGTCATTCAAACAGAACAGTGAAAACATTATGTGTTGCAGTGGAGCAGAGACATTTCAACCCATGTAATACAAAATACAAGTTGTAGTGTTATGAACTCAGTGCAACATGCTTAATTAAGTGGGGTTTCTCTGTGTGTCAATTCCCAACTTTGGAAGAGTTAATTACAGTTCATTCTGAGAGAAGTGCACTTTACCAGAAAATACACAGCCAATTCAATAGTCAGCTGCAGATTCACAGAACTGTCTTCTGCTGGTCTGAACTTCTTAGGACACAGATTTTTGAGCTTCCCTAACTCTGAGCGTGAAAGGTGACTTGGCAGCCTTTTGTCCCTTAGAGATTCTTTCTTCCCAAGCAACTTCAGGTGTTAGGCCCCTGTTCGGGCAAGTGCCACACAAACTTGGTCTTGGGAGCTCTTTCTTCCTCATGAAAATCGCTGCAAAAGTAGCATTTCTGAGCACCTTTACCACAGCAGCGCAAAAACCCTCACCGTGACTGGGGGGCGCCAGGCATTGCAAACACCCCGGACGTACAAAATCCGTGAAGAACTGATAGCAACTCTGTACAACATGTTCCTTCAACGTGTTTTCTTCAAGGGAGAACATTTGAGTGTAAATGACTAGCCTGGAGGGAGTTCACGCCTGTGAATGCTGAGAAGTGCACTTTTTTTTTTAAAGATTTTATTTATTTATTTTTAGAGAGGGAAGGGAGGGAGAGAGAGAGAGAGAGAAACATCAGTGTGCAGTTGCTGGGGGACATGGTCTGCAACCTAGGCATGTGCACTGACTGGGAATCGAACCTGCGATGCCTGGTTCGCAGCCCGCACTCAATCCACTGAGCTACACCAGCCAGGGCAGAAGTGCACTTTTCACAGAAAATACACAGCCAATTCATACTCAGCCACAGATTCACAGAACTGTCTTCTGCTGGTCTGAACTTCTCAGGACACAGATTTCTGAGCTTCCCTAACTCTGAGCGTGAAAGGCAACTTGGCAGCCTTTTGCCCCTTAGAGATTCTTTCTTCCCACAAAACTCCAGGTGGTACGCCTCTCTTCCGGCAAGTGCCACACAAACTTGGTCAAAGCAGCTCTTTCTTTCTCACGAAAAATCGCTGCAAAAGTAGCATTTCTGATCGCCATTAGTATAGCAGGGCAAAATCCCTCATCGTGTCTGAAAGTGCCAGGCATTGCAAACACCCCGGTCGTACAAAATTCGTGCAGAACCTTTAGCAACTCTGTACAACATGCTTCCTGAAGTGTGTTTTCTTCAAGGGAGAACGTTTCAGTGCAAATGACTTGCCTGGAAGGAGTTCATGACTGTGAGTGGTGAAAGAAATGTACTTTTCTCAGAAAATACACAGCTGATTCATACTTAGCTGCAGATTCACAGAACTGACTTCTGCCAGTCTGAACTCCTCGGGACACAGATTTCTGATCTACCCTACACTTTGTGAGTGAAAGATGACTTGGCATTCTTTGCCCCTTGGAGTTTCTTTCTTCCCAAGGAACTCTATGCGTTAGGCCCTTGTTCGGGCAAGTGCTGCACAAACTTGGTCTTAGGAGCTCTTTCTTTCTCATTAAAATTGATGCAAAAGTAGCATTTCTGAGCACCTTTAGTAGAGCATCGCAAAAACCCTGAGCGATACTGGGGGCGCCATCATTGCAAAACCCCGGTCGTACGAAATCCGTGGAGAACCTTTGGCAACTCTGTACAACACGTTTCCTTCAGCGTGTTTTCTTCGAGGGAGAACATTTCAGTGCAAATGACTCACCTGGAAGGAGTTCATGACACCTCTGGCTGAGAAAAATGCAATTTTTACAGAAAACGGACGGTTAAATTCATACTCATTTTCAGATTTACAAAAGCATCTACTGCCAGTCTGTACTAGTCATTATACAAATATCTTAACTTTCCTATACTTTTCATATGAGGGAATACTTTGCAGCATTTTGTACCATAGAGTTTGTTTCTGCTTAAGGCATTCAATGAATTATCTTCTGTTCACGCAATCCTAACACAAACTGGATACTAGAAGCTATTTCCGTATGAAAATTTCTACAAAAGTGGTGTTTCAGAGCAACATTATTACAGAAGTGTTAAATTAGTATGTATTTCTCTAGACGCCATACTTTTCAATCTCCACTAAAAGAAATACCTAGAGTAATGGTATGATGTCTGTACCAGATGTTTCATTAAACCTGTTTTGTTCAAGGGAGTCACATTTCAGCATGAAATACTAACATTGAAAGAGTTTATTACTGTTCATTTCTAGTAAAATGCACTTTTTACAGAAAATGGACCATTACATGTCACATCACCGGCCAGCAGTGGCCATCTGCAGAAAGCTGCGGATGGTTCATCGAATCATGAGAAAAACATACACACAGACAACTGTGTCCTGTGGAGAAATAGGGACAAAACAGCCAATCTGTATAGTGGGGAGTGCTAGGCCACCCTTTCTAGAGGAGAGTGCCCTCAAGGAGAGCACCTTGTTCTCCTGTCCCAGCAGGCCTTCATTGGGTTCATTTGCATAAGAATTCATGTAAAGCTCATTACTCATTGCCAGGAAGAAATGATCAAACAATAGATGGCAAGGAAGTCTGATGGCCTATTTTGAGTCAGGGTCAAAGAGCTGTAAAAGACTTTAAGGAAAAAAATTACTTCCTCCTTGGACCCTTCTGAATCAACCGAGAGCATTTTAAACAAAGCAGGTTTCACAGGATTTTACATATTCTTTCTTAGGCCTGATCACCCAGTGAAGCTGCTCTTCTCAGCACAGGAGTGGACCACCCAGGTGTCATTGTTTCAGGCTTAGGTGTAGCAAGGGAACTAAGGCTGCCAAGAGATTAGATTTTCTCGTAGACAATGAGAACTCAGGCTTTGTCCAAGCCAAGGAGTGAGGGTCCATGACCCTCTATTGCTGTAGACCCCAAAGTCCTTCCTTGGGGGCATTCCCACGTGATCCTACCTGTATTAGTTCGTTCCCCCCTGGTGGAATCTTACTCATCCATAGCTAACCGACCAAGCATTGGAGGCCCAGTAGGGTGAAGTAAAAGTAGCAGAAGCAGTGCTCCTGCCAGGGAGATAAGCTTTTGTCCCCTTGCTGGCTTAAGGTCCAAAGTCGTTCCCTCAGCCTTAGTCTTGGCGGGGGTTATAGCTTCTGATACCAGGCAGGGCGATTTCCAATAGTTAGATTCATACTCAGATTCACATTCACAAAACCATCTTCTGCCAGTCTGTACAATGAGAGAAATGCATTTTTCACAGAAAATGCATAGTTCAATTGATACTCAGTTTCATTTTCACAAAACTGTTTTTTGCCAGTCTATACTGCTCAGTACACAGATGTCTTAACTTCCCTATAATTTTCGCATAAAAGAGTACTTTGCAGCATTTTCTACCTTAGACTTTCTTTCTACTTAAGGAATTCAATGAGTTAGGCCTTTGTTCACACAATTGTAATAAAAACTTGATATTAGAAGCTATTCCTTATGAAAATTACTACAAAAGTGTCGTTTCAGAGCACCATTACTACAGAATTCTTTAAACAGCATGTATTACTATAGACGCCTAACATTTCAGCTTCTACTGAAAGAAATACATAGAGTAATGTTATAAACTCTGTACAGGATGTTCAATTAAACCTGTTTTGTTCCAGGGAGTCACTTTTCAGTTGAATTATTAGCGTTGAAAGAGTTCATTACTGTTCATTCTGAGAGAAATACACTTTTTACAGACAATGGATGCTTAGATTCATAGTCAGTTCCATATTGACACAACTGTGTTCTGCCAGTCTCTTCTACTCTACAAAGATGTCTTAACTTCCCTATAGTTCCTACATGAAATAATACTTTGCAGCATTTTCTACCTTAGAGTTTCTTTCTACTTAAGGAATTCAATGAGTTTGGCCTCTGTTCACCCTGTTGTAATGCAAACTTGATGTTAGAAACTATTTCTTTATGAAAATTACTACAAAAGTGGCATTTCAGAGCAACATAACTACAGAAGTGTTAAAAGAGTATGCATTACAGGATACGTCAGATACTTCAACTTCTACTGAAAGAAGTACATGGAGTAATGTTATAAACTCTGTACATGATGCTTAAATTAATCTGTTTTGTTCAAGGTGTGACAGGACATAGCTGAGCAGTAGGCATTCTTAGATAGGAGCTGGAAAGCAGCCATTCCCAGATAAGCAGTTATCTCAAGGTCGTATGCTAACCCCTGCCTTCAGCAGCTGCACTCCTTCCCCCTCAGCCTTCTGCCTTTGTAACAGAATATAAATCAGCTCCAGTCTAAAACTCAGGACCCAGAATTGGGAATTTATCTCCTCTTGGTCTTCATGCACGAATAAATACTTTTGAAACTCCCAGGCCCTCTGAGTCGTCTTCTCCATAACATTTTGGTCCTTGATCAGGAAACGACTCATGCAAGCAGGCTGTTGCCTCTGGTGAAGGCAGCCACGGGGCGGCTGGTGGGGCCTGGTGGTGATAAGGAGGTGCACACCCTGGTGATTTCAGGTCCTGAACATCCTGGGCTCCTCAAGCTCGGCCCCTGGAATGCTCTTTGACCTGGGTTGGCAGGATGCAAACTGTTGGAATCTGGGAAGGTGCCAGTCTGGTAAGTACCCTGGGGACCAGGAGCTTAGACTAGGCCCACCCTTTGTGGTGGAAGGAGGGACTCATCACCCCTCAGGCCAGAAGGCCCAAGCAGGGTTCCCACAGTTCAGGCGGATGGGAACGTAACAAACTTGGTGTGTTTGTGTGAATGACTGTGTTTGTTGCCCCACGGGTGGAAACCTATGGAGCGTGAGTGAGCCCTAACCTGCAGTTCCTCAGTCTGTCATATGGCATAAAGGCTGAGAGTTTAACCCAAATTCTACATGGGTTAAGACAGACCTAAGTTCCCTGAGAGGGGAGAGGCCAGGCGGGTGACCTCAGAATCCCTTCCTTTGTCTGTCAGCACCAATCCGGAGAATTTATCATTGCGGGGGGCATGTCTCTGCCATGAGAATAGATCTGAAAGAGCAAGTTTCTGCCATTGATGTTGTTTCTGATCAGAAACCCTCTGTATTTGAAGACCTATTTAAGGTCACCTGTGAGACATAGGAAAGGTCACTGTAACCAGTTGGGAAGAATGCCTTTGCCACTTGGAACCCAGGGAGGGTCATTTGGGGCTGATGAGTGCTTCAGCCAGAGGCAAAGCAACATGTCTCTGTCAAGAGACCAGGCCTGAAGGAGCATGTCTCTTCGAGGCACCAATGGATGTATTGGTACAAGAGAATGCTTCTACCTGTGTATTGTTCTGGAACTCTATGTTTTGAATGTTGCTCTGTATCTGCTCTGAAAAGGAAATTGAGGATTCCAGGGAAGGTTGAAACTTCACATTCTGTAGGAAAGTAAATGAGAAAGTATAAGATATGAAAATGAAGAAGGTCTGTGGGAAACTGTAAAAATAAATGGAAAAGCAAAAGTTTAGGAAGAAATTACGTGGTGTTAGTTAGTAATAGAAGATATAAGGCACAGAGATGCAATCTTGGTGGATATCGGAAGGTGTATGAAAGAAAGAATAGAGGGTTTGTGAGTGTTGCAGAATGTCTGGCAGTGAAGGTTTTGAGAAGCCCGGTGGATATCAGGAGGGAAAGGATTTTCCTTATCGCTTTGTATTTTTCTACCTACCAGATCCCTCCAGAATTTGACATTCTGAAGGAGTGAGTGAAGACATAAGGTTTCTTTGCATAAAACCAATAAGACCAGTCACTAATAGTGGTTTTGTTAACCAAGACTTTCACTGGAATGTCACACCTGAAGGAGGCATGTATGGATTCTGGTCATCACCAGAAAGCCCTGTGGAACTGGGATTGACTTGTGAAGCTAGCAAAAGTCCATGAGAAAAGTCTGGTACCTTGGTTAGTTGTGCCATTCATGGCAGTCTTTCCAGGGAAGGAACAAAGGCTGCTTTCATGAAAGATGGTCAAAAAGGAACCTGTGGGCACAATGGAAGCCTCAAGGATTTGAGTGAAACAACTGGTACAGGCAAAGCCAGATGGCAGATGTGTGGCTCTGCTTCTGTGCCCTGAGGGGCAGACTGAGAAGTCAATCTAAAGGTTCCCTGTGTGAGTTCCAGCAAAGCAGAATCAAAGATCATAAGTGAC
>PVIA01011346.1:0-45107 GCA_004024845.1 Tonatia bakeri
TTTCAATTTTGGTCAGAACTGGTATCCTTGTAGGCACCTGCTTTACCACTTTGGCTGGTTATGTTCTTCCTTGAGCTTTCCCCTGGATGAAAAGTGGTTGCTTGTTCTGTGTGCTCTGTCACTTATTCTGGGGTCCTGTTTTACTCCGGATTTGGTCTTGTGCTCTCTTCTATCTTCTTGTTCTCAGGCTTCTTTGTGTGGGTTTTTTCACCCTCTCAGTCCTTGTATCCTGTTATCTCAATTCTGTGTTCTTTGTGTTTGTTTTCCTGCTCTACCATTTTCCCTAAAATTCTTCTTAGGTATTTGTAGTTATGTCCTCTGTCATCTGACCCAGTCTAATTTTATCACTCTTCAACATGAGTCACCACATCTTTTCCTATGGACTCACATATACAGTAAGGCCAATTTTCATCTTATTTGGCAAGTCCTTTTGTTTCCTATGAGTTGTAAAACACTTAGGAGACCCAAATTTTTATTTAAACCAATCTGCCTCTGGCTTCCTTTCTGGATTTCCCTTCAGCAATATTATCTTTTGGGGACAGAGTTTTTGTTTCCTTGTTTTTATTTTTTTTACTTTTTTAAAGATTTCGTTTATTTATTTTTAGAGAGAGGGGAGGGGAAGGAGAAAGAAAGGGAGAGAAACATCGATGTACGAGAGATACATGGATCAATTGTCTCTCACATGCCCTCAACTGAGGACCTGACCCACAACCCAGGCAAGTGCCCTGACTGGGAAGCAAACCAGCAACCTTGTTGGTTTGCAGGCCGGTGCTCAATCCACTGAGCCACAGCAGCCAGGGCTGGTTTTTTTTGTTTTTAAAGTTTATAGAATAGGTGGTGTGGGTTCTGTCATATTCTTGTTTGGAGGAAATTACTTTTAGTCTTAAGCTTTATTTTACAGTTTTCAAGTTAAAAATTAAGTTGTAGTCAGAAGACTTTTTTAAAACAATTTTATTATGAAATTTTTCAAATGTAGAGAGAAGTACCAAGAATAAAACAGTGAACATTCATATAACTCTCCCTCAGATTCAGCAGATGTTTAGCTTTATCACTATATTTTCATACATTTTTTTGTGGTTGAACTACTGATAGTAAATTGCAGACCTCATGGCACTTCACCCTAAATGCTTGAGCGTGCATCTCCTGAGAGTGAGAATGTTCTCCTGTTAGTCACAGCACCATTATCCCATCCAAGATAATTAACAAGAATTTCTTATCAGCTAATATTCTGTACAAATTCAGATTTCTTCATTTGTCTTGAGATCATATTTTATTGCTGCTTTTTAAAAACATAAGCTAACTGAGGTTTATGAATTCCTTTTGATTATTATGTCATTTTAAAAATCTGGAACAATCATGCTTTTTCTTCATGTCATGGATGTGTTGAAGCATTCAGGCCAGTTGTGTTATAGAATATCCCACATTCTAAATTAGTCTTATTGTTTTCTTGAGGCCATATAACTTGTTCCTCTGTCCTCTTCTATAATCGATAGTTCCTATAAACTGAAGTTAGATTCAAGTTAAGCAATTTTGGCAAAGATGTTTGTGTATATCATATTGCATCCTATTGCATCAGATTACAAGGCACAGAATGTCAGATTGCCTCACTCTTAGTGATGCTAATTTTGCTAGCTGCCACATATCATGATATAAATATACATATTTTTTTCCCCTTTGGTACAGTAAGTAACCTGCAGCGAGACTGTATGATATAATAATTTTAGAGTCCATTGATAATCCTGCTGGAATCTGTGATTACACTAGGTATTTTAAAATAGTGGTTTTTCTCATCCTATTATTTGATCTTTATTTGCCGACTTTCTTCCTTTGAGAATAGTTTTCCTTTTTTCTACCTAATTCTCTTTTTTATGACTATCATAGACTCATGTATTTTTAGTTATTCAAAGTGTTAGTCAAATTAGTACTAATTTTGATAATCAGATTATCCCAAATTTGGCTAGTGATTGTCCTTAACAGCTAGTTCCTGTTGTGTCTTTTTGATAGGACTCCATTACTCTTCGAGCATTTTATGCCTTTCTGGCATAAAATGTCCCCAGCCTCCCTGGCTGGGTACTCAGTTGGTTAGAGCGTTGTCCTGATAAGCCAAGGTTGTGGGTTCAATCTCTGGTCAGGGCACCAACAAGAAGCAACCGATGAATGCATAAATAAGTGGGACAACAAATCTATGTCTCTCTCTCTCTCTTTACCTCTCTCTCAAAATCAACCAAGCCAAAAAAAAAAAAAGTGTTTCCAGCTCACCCTGTTCTTGTTTTACCCTGGGACTAGAATCAGTAATTTTTTCCAAGGAGCCTTAGTTTCTTCAACACTAGGTTTACTCATTGTTTCTGGGGGTGTCATTGGCCCTTTGAGGGCAAGGAAGTAGACTAAAATTTTTGACAAAAATCAGTAGTTCAAATTAATATTTCCAATTAAGATTTAACATTACAGAGCTTTCTCTTGACTTCTACCTTATATTTGTATCTCTTTTCTTACATTGTAAATTCCATATTTTTACAGCATTTAAGTATATTTGCTTTCTTCTATGATGTACATAAATTGGTTTCAAAATGATATGACTGTTATTATTAACAGCAAACCTACATAAACCCACAGATGGAAGTTTAAGATTTCCTTGCAGTTTCCTTTCCCTTGGATCTATCTCACTGAGGATGTGTCATCAGAATACAGTTTTCAAAAGTTAGGGGAGATAATTCCTTTCTCTGTGCTTGTATTATCAATTTGATTACAGGTATGTTCATTTTTCCTCTTTGTGTTCAGTTTTAGGGTTTGCCTTTTTCCCTTTGGATTTAGTTTATTTTTTGAAACTGTAGTGTATTTTCATGGTTGAAAAGTCAAAACTGCATGAGAAGGTTTACTCAGAGAAATCTCAGTTCTTTTCTTTATTATTTACATTGTTTTCTAGTTTATCCTCAGTGTTTCTTTTTGTAAAACCAAATAAATGTGTATATGTGTGTATATTCTTATTTCCTCTTCATTTTCCCCCCAAGTACTTTATAACTGTCACAACAGTAGTTCCTGGAAATCACTCCATGTCAGCACACAAAGTGTTTCTTCCCTTCTCCCCTCCCTCACTCTGTCCCTTCCTTCTTTCATTGTTAATGACTGCGTAGGATGGCATTGAATGGATATATAAAAGTTCATTCAGTCAGTCCCCTGTTAGTAGATATTTGAGGTGTGTTTAATCTTTTGATTAATCTTATCCAAAGGTATTTACGTTTCTGAAATTATATTTTCAGGATAGATTTATAGAATTGAGATTTCTGGGTAAATGGTAAATGCAAATGTAATTTTCTTAGATGTTGCTAAATTCTCTTCCATAGTGCTTGTATTATTTATACTTATTCTCTTCCATAGTGCTTGTGTTATTTATACTTATGCTAGGACTGTATCAGGATTCTTATTACAGGATTCTGAGCAATATAGTAGTAAGCTGAGTTCTTCCATGTCTGTTGTTACCCCACAGGAGTTCTAAATGGTATTTGCTATACAGCGATTCTAAAATATGACCATTTGTAGTTTGTAAGAATTTTAGGGGTGGCTTTGGTCAAGTATAAGCATTACTACAGATATATATATTTTTGTTTCTGGCTCATTTGAGTTTTTCATGCCATATTTGATTCTGAAAACAGGAACAACTACAGTGGTGTCTTCTCACAATTTTCCCATCAGATTTGTTGAGATTTTCTTTTTGGTGGAATCTATAGAATAGGACATTTTGAAGGTTGATTGTTTTTCAAAGTAATCTGGCATTCAAATTATTTCGAGAACCACTGTCCTCAAGTCTTAAAAGAATTCTAGGTACTATAATTATTTGGTCTTGGTTTTCTTTTATAACCTGCCCAGGCTCCTGTTTACATCCGGGAATGTGCCAGATTGCACTATTTGGGCTCCAGAACTCAAGCATCAAAGGTAAGAATAGGAAATTGCTCTTAGACCAAATAAGGAGAACACAAAATTAATGGAATTTTAGTGTACTCTCACTTCTGGGAGCATACCTGAGCCTTTCCCTTCCCCTCTTCCTCCTTCTCAGTGGCATGTCTCCTCAACTCTCAGGGACCCCACCAGACTCGAAACAGGGAAGCAGTGGACAATGGCAGCTTGTCCCGGGCTAACCCCCTGACCTGTCTCCAAGGCCCCTTTTCTCTGATTTTCCAGTGAGCCAAAGAAGCCCCACCTAGGCTCACTTCTTTTTTTTTTTTTATTTTAAGATTTTTAATTTTTATTTTTTTAAATTATGTTTTTTTTTTTTAAGATTTCATTTATTTATTTTTAGAGAGGGAAGGGAGGGAGAAAGAGAGAGAGATAGAAACATCAATGTGTGGTTGCTGGGGAACATGGCCTGCAACCTAGGCATGTGCCCTGACTGGGAATCGAACCTGCGATGCCTGGTTCGCAGCCCGCGCTCAATCCACTGAGCTACACCAGCCAGGGCTAAATTATGTTTTATTGATTATGCTATTATAGTTGTCTCATTTTTTTCCCCTGTGTCCCCCTCCACTCAGCACTCCCTACCCCCTCAGGCAATCCCCACGCCATTGTTCATGCCCATGGGTCATGCATATGTGTTCTTTGGCTACTCCATTGTACTTTACATCCCTTGTACAGAATGGCCCCTGGCTATTCTGTAACTACCAATTTGTATTTCTTAATCTCTTCACCTTTTCATCCATTACCTTACATTCCCCTCCCATCTGATAGTCATCAAAATGCTTCCTATATCTGTGATTCTGGGCCCAAATGAAAGAACAGATCAAAACTCCAGAAAAAGAGCTAAACAAAATGGTGATAAGCAATCTATCAGATGCAGAATTCAAAACACTGGTTACAAGGATGCTCAAGGAACTCAGTGAGGACCTTATCAGCATAAAAAAGGATCTAGTCAGAAAAGAAGGATGCATTAATTGAAATAACAATTTATAGGGAATCAACAGCAGAGTGGATGAAGCTGAGAATCAAGTCAGTGATCTGGAACATAAGGAAACAAAAAACAATCAGAACAAGAAGAAGAAAAAATCCAAAAAAATGAGGAAAGTATAAGTAGCCTCTGGGACAACTTCAAACATTCCACCATTCACCTCATAGGGGTGCCAGAAAGAGAAGAGAAAGAAGAAGAAACTGGAAATCTACTTGAAAAAATAATGAAAGAAAATGGCCTAATTTGGTGTAGGAAATAGATATGCAAGTCTAGGAAGCAGAGTCCCAAACAAGATGGACTCGAAGAGGCCCACATCAAGGCACATCATAATTAAAATGCCAAGGTTAAAGATAAAGAGGGAATCTTAAAAGCAGCAAGAGAAAAGCAGTTAGTTACCTACAGGGAGTTCCGATAAGACTGTCAGCTGATTTCTGAAAAGGAACTTCGCAGACTAGAAGGGATTGGTAACAAATATTCAAAGCCATAAAAAGGGGGGACCTACGGCTAAGATTGCTCTACCCAGCAAAGCTATCATTCAGAATCAAAGGACAGATGAGAGCTTCCCAGACAAGAAAAAATGAAAGGAGTTCATCACCACCAAACCATTATTACATGAAATGTTAAAGGGACTTATTTAAGAAAAAGAGGATCCAAACTATGAACAATAAAATGACAAAAAATAAATGTCTATCAACAACTTGTTACAGGGTGCAGCCAAGATCGGGGCGGGGTGGAGGGGTCAAATAGGGATTTGGAATGGGGCCCAGAACTCGGTGTCCAGGAAACATTAGAAAGACATATAAGATGTCCTCACCCCTTCCCCCACAGGTGTGAGTTGGGGGAAGGGACAAATGGAGCAGGGCCATTGAGAGCTGTTTTGCATAGCAACAGCTTGGCAGCTAACCTCTGGTGTGGTCATTTAACATATCTATAACCTTTAACTGGTTGCATAGATATGTTAAATAGCTATGGCCATGCTCTGAGCCAGGGGGATGGAAGTAACTTCCCCACCAAGATGTAACTGGGGGGCAGGTCCCCGGAGTTACAGTACCTGGGAGCTTGGAGAAGATTGGCTCCACGCCATGGGGCCACACCTGCCCAGACTCACACTGGCAGCCCAGTAAAGCTGGAAGGATATGAGAGTGCTGGCAAGTGTAGCCAATTGTGGGAGGAGTCAGAAATGGGGCTGCAGAGGAAGATTGGCGCAGGGATTTAAACCCAGATGCGGCAGCCATTGGAGGGAGAACCTCACGACTTTGCCAGAGTGGGGACTCCTGAGGCCATTGTGCAGAGAGAACCATGCAGCTGTGGCAATAGAAAGGAGAGCCACATGGCTTTGCCAGAGTGGGGATCCCGCAGCTTTAGAAGGGGGAACCACCATCCGGCTTTAGCAGAGATCCTGGCTACACAGCTGATGGTGCCGAGAACCGAGGGAGGCCTACCAGCTGAGACGGATTACTGGGAAGAACCGGGGCTGCCTGAGCCATGGACTTCTATTTCTTTTCCTGAGATATGGTGCTCCAGACTGGGCAAAGGTGGGGGAGAAGGAAGGACTGTTTGTATCTGTGGGTCTTTTGGATTTTGATGAGGACATTAGGTCACTACTTTAAATTTGTATAGCATTAAATAAACATTTCCTTTCCTTTTCATGAATCTCTGGCATTTAGAGATGTTTTTCGTATAAGGCAGTGGACATAATGAACCTGGAGGGTTCCTTTTGGTAATAGTGTATCGGCCCCCCCTTGGCCCCTTTTGTTCTGTAACAAACTGAATATAAAAAACGAATTCCTTTTTGATAACACTTCTAGAGAGCCAAAGCAGCCCCCGCCCAGCCCCTCCCATTGCTTCTTCTGTCCTAAGCTCTTTCTTGTTTCACTGTTCTCGGCTTTAAAAAACATATTCTGAAAATTAAAAAAAAAAATTAATGGAGTTTTAAAACACAGTATGTAATTAAATCAAAGCCATAGAAAATAAGATGTTTTTATAAAGTTGAAAATAATCTAGTCAAGGACCTTGTCTGATATTAGAAATAGGAGTTCTAGTGGCTAAATTTGTTTATTTTCTAGTTATGAGAGGGGTCTCATTTGCCATTTTGGGAAATAAAGTGTAGCTTGAGTAAATCCTGATGACTTGGTTAGTTTCTGTCTCAGGAGATTTATTCTGAGATAAGAAAAAGCCTGAGAAGAAAGTTATATGTTGAAATAAAAATGCCCCTACACGAAATCTGCTTTCTGAGGGGCTCCACTGACGGCATGCACTGTGTTTGGAGGCTTTCGGAAAGCCTGCATGCGTCCATACAGCATATGGTGTAAACAGTCTGCAATGGCGAATGTATTAAATGTTTTATGGTGAAAAGAGTATAATTTTATGTAATACAGTCTTACTTCAGGTTCAATAGTAATGTGGCAAACACTCTATCAAATAGCTAGAAGACTTGAGATCACATGGGCTTAGAAAGCGAATGTGTGATGTTTAGTAATAAGATTACATATGATTATTGAGCTTTAAAAGTGACGAGTTAAAAAAATTTCACAAGTACTTTTTCATAATTTTTGTTTAGTCTGCCTTGTTTAGAAACTGAAGCTGTCGTCTTACGTTCTTTTTTAATGTTCCAGTTTGTTTCTGGTGTGACCAGGAAAACAGTATTTGATTTCAGCTAGTTTCACTGGGGTGTGATTTTTCTTAGAGGGTTGTTATTGTTCCCCCACTACTGCTATGCAGTTGTCGCATCACGCTGTCATGTGTGGGAAGGAGCACCAGCCAAGGACCAGTTCACTTGGGCTCAACGATGGGTCTGTCACTTAGTATTTGGAGAAGTTTAAACATATGGCTCAGCTTCATTTTTTTTTTTAATCAAATGGGAATGATGATACTTTCCCTGTTTACTTCATAGGATAGCAGTGAAAATACATCAGAGTAAAAGATGCTTTGAAAACTGAGCTCTTATATTACTTTTGGTGGAAATCTGAATGAATTTAGGTTCTCTGGGCAGGTTGTGGGAGTGGCTATTAATGTAGTCTATGATTATAGGATTCTCTTTATCTGATAAGAGTTTTTCTTTTTTTTTAAATAAAGTTTATATAAACTCTGAAGAGATGTTTATTTCTCACCCGAAAACATGCTTAGAGAGAGGGAAATGGAGGGAGAGAGAGGGAGAAAAACATCGATGTGAGAAAGAAACATTGATTAGCTGCTTCTTGTATGTGCCCTTACTGGGGACAGAACCTGCAACCCAGGCCTGTGCCCTGGCCAGGAATTTAATGTGCCACCTTTTGGTTTACAGGACGATGCTCCAACCAACCGAGCCACATTGGCCAAGGCTGATAATAGTTTTTACACTTTTCTTGTTCCTGGGTATAAGAATATACCACGTTCCCCGTAGCCCTACCCTTCTTTTAGCTCCAGGGTTGGGGGAACCTAGGTACAAAGCTGGTAGGATATATTAATTTACTTTTGAGTTTTCTCTAGGATGATCTTGATCTGACAACTTCGTGTCATTCTACATCCTTCCAACTGGCAAAGCCTCAGAAGAGGAACCGGATGGATTCCTGCTGTCATCAGGAAGAGACCCAGCAGCGCACGGAAGAGGCACTGAGAGAGCTGTTCCAACACGTTCACAATATGCCAGAGTCGGCGAAGAAGAAACAGCTTATCAGACAGGTGCCGGAGAGCAGGGAAGTGGTGACAAGGCTCTAGGACCATGATCATGGTTGTAGAATCACTGGGCATATTGTTAAGAATCTCATTTAATTTTTGGCTCTTATTGGCTCAAGTTTTGGCCCAGCCATGAAAGCAAACTTGTTTATGGAACCTCAATGCGATCTCTGTACTGCTGCCCCATTAGACAAAGGGGTGGAGACTCTGGGATTTCCCCAGTTAAACAGAAGGATCCAAGTGTGGTTAAATTTCTCTAATCTGGTCATGTACCAAGTTTGCTGAGAGAGAACCAGCAGTTGCAATATGAGTATGTTAACGGGAAGTTTAAACCCTTCATATTTTTTTGTCAAATAACTTTTCTGAATTTCAGTTTTCTAACTTTCTTTTACTGCTCCCTTTTCACTAAATATTACAGCATAAGCATTTTCTTATGTCTGCCTGCATACTCCTTGCCTGCATTAAAAATACTGACATTTAAAAAATATATTTTATAGATTGTGCTAATATAGTTGTCCCAATTTTTTCCTTTACCCCCCTCCACCTGGTACACCCACTCCCTCCAGCAATCCCCCCACTTAATTCATGTCTGTGGGTCATGCATATAAGTTCTTTGGCTACTCCATTACCTATTCTGTTCTTAATATCCCCCCTGTCTATTTTGTACCTACCAATTTGTGCTTCTTAATTTTTGTACCTTCCCCCACCATTTCCCCCTTCCCCTTCCTAACTGATAACCCTCCAAATGATCTCCATATCTATGATTCTCTTTCTATTCTTCTTGTTTGCTTAGTTTGTTATTTCGATTCAACTATCGATAGCTGTGAATTTATTGCCATTTTATGTTCATCGTTTTTATCTTCTTTTTCTTATGTATTTTCCTTTAACATTTCATATAATAATAGCTTGGTGATGATGAACTCCTTTACTTTTACCTTGTCTGGGAAGCACTTTGTCTGCCCTTCCATTCTAAATGATAGCTTTGCTGGATAAAGTAATCTAGGTTGTAGGTCATTGCGTTTCATGACTTTGAATACTTCTTGCCAGTTCCTTCTAGCCTGAAAGGTTTCTTTTGAGAAATCAGCTGGCAGTCTTATGGGAACTCCTTTGTAGGTAACTCTCTGCTTTTTTCTTGCTTCTTTTGTTTCTCTCTTTATCTTTAACCTTTGGCATTTTTAAAAAATTTTATTTATTTATTTTTAGAGAGGGAAGGGAGGGGGGGAGAGAGAGAGAGAGAGACAGACAGACAGACAGACATCAATGTGCGGTTGCTGGGGGCCTTGGCCGGCAACCCAGGCATCTGCCCTGACTGGGAATCGATCCTGCGATGTTTTGGTTCGCAGCCCAAGCTCAATCCACTGAGCTACGCCAGCCAGGGCTTTAACCTTTGGCATTTTAATTATGATGTGTCTTGGTATGAGCCTCTTTGGGTCCGTCTTGTTTGGGACTCTGCTTCCTGGGCTTGTATGTCTATTTCCTTCACCAAATTAGGGAAGTTCTCCTTCATTATTTTTTCAAGTAAGTTTTCAATTTCTTGCTCTTCCGATAGTTTGCTTATCTCCATTTCATTTAGTTCTTTTTCTGGAGTATTGTTCTATTCTTTCATTCGAGCCATATTTCTTTGTCTTTTCATTTGGGCCATATTCCTTTGTTCTTTCATTTTGGCAGCCTCCTTGTGTGTGTGTGTTTCTGTGTATTAGGTAGGGCTACTTTGACTCCCTATCTTAGTAGCATAGCCTATGTAGAAGATTGCTCCTGTTAAGTTGTATGGACGGAGCCTTAGGTAATTGCCAGGATGGGGCAACCTTTTGTCAGTGCTCTGTTGCTCAGTGTTGGGAAGGGCTCGCAGAGGTGACAGTGCTGCTGCTTGACCTCTGGAGTTTTGCCTGGGAGAGAGCTGTCTCCCAGTACGCACATTTCACTTTCTCCCCATATACCACTGATGTTCTTCCAGCTGTTGTCCTGGTGCTGAATGCCAGAGCGGGTGGGTCTGCATGAGTCTTAAGTCCATTGTGGGCCCTTTAAGAGGAGGCTGTTGAGAATCCCGCAGTTTCTTCTACCTCCACAAACCCCACTGGTTTTTACAGCCAAAAGTTATGGAAACTTATTTTCCTGGCGCTGGAACCCTGGGCTGGGTGGTCTGGACTGGGGCTGGCATCCCTCACTCTCGAGGTATCCCTCCTGTTTTTCATCCACCTCACGGGATATGGGACCTCCTGTTCCCGTCTTCACACTTCTCTGTGCCTCCGGGAGCCTCTTTGCACCTCTCCGTGTGTCCGCCCCCTGCATGTCTGGATGAACGTGGCTTCTTTAAATCCTCGGTTGTCAGACTTCTACGCAGCTCGATTTTCTGACAATTCTGGATGATACTTGTTTTGTAGTCTAGTATTGTTTGCTATAGTTGTGTGCGGAAGTGAGGCATGTTTACCTACGCCTCCATCTTGACTGCAAGTCCCCTAAAATACTGCCATTTCTTTTAGAAGAAACTATAATTTTACTATTTCTTAATTTTTCTCCATAATTATAAAAATAATGACCGTCACTATAGAAACATTGCAACCTCCAGAAGTCTTTAAAGAAGAAAATAAAAACTACCTATAATTCCGAGATAACCATTGGTAACATTTTAGCGTATTTTCTCCTAGTGTTTCTTGTGTATTTCAATTTTTTTCTGCTTAATTGAGATCATAATATATATTCAGTTTTTCTATATGCTACCCTTTTCATTTAAAATTGTATCATGGTCCTGGTCACTGTGTCTTAGTTGGTTGGAGCATTGTCCCATAAACTGAAAGGTTGTGGGCTCAATTCCAGGTCAGGACACGTGCCCTGACTGTGGGTTCGGTTCCCTGTCTGGGTGTGGAGAAGAGGCAACTGGTCGTCGGTGTTTCTGCCTCACGTTGATATTTCTCTCCCTTTCCTTTTTCTCCTTTCCCCTCTCCCTAAAAAAAATCAGTAAATGAGTCCTTGGGTGAGGATTTGGAAAAATAAATAAATAAATAAATAAAACTGTCGTGAACATTTTCCATGTCATTAAAAAGCTAGAAACCTTTTAACGGTTGCACAGTATTTCATTATATACGACCTAATGTGTATAGAGGTTGCCTTCCATTGGGCATTTTGGGGAAATATGATCAATTTTTAGTTTATACATTTTTGTTACAAGTATTTCATTGTAGATTTTTTCCTGGAGATGGCATGACCAAAGGGTATGCATTTTTTGTTGTTGATACATCTGCTAGGTCTCTTTTAATAATAGGTCCCTCCTTCTGTTTCATTCCTCTTGTTCCCCCTAGAAATTGCCAAAGTTTCTTTCTTTGAATGGACTCTTAAATTTGACATAGTTTGTATTTAGAGAAAAATTGCAAAGATAGTACAGAGAATTCTTACATCCCCTTCACCCAGTTTCTCCCTAATGTTAACATTGTCAAAATTAAGAATTTAACAATGCTACATCACTATTAACATTACAGACTTTATTCAGATTTTACCAGTTTCCTGCTCATCTCATTTTTCTGTCCTGGGGTCCAATCCAGGACACTACATTGCATTTAAATGTACATACACACATTATCTCTCTCCACCCTGCCCCCACACTGTATTTGTGAAATAAACCAGGTTGTTTATCTCCTCATCTCCCATGGTCGGGATTTGGTGGGTGCATTCTTTTGTTATTTAAGGTGTTCTTCAGTCCTTTGTTTGCCATAAACTGGTAGTTAGATCTCATTCTAGAAACTTGATCTGATTCCCATTTGATATTCTTTTTGGTGTGCACTAATTTAATTAACCATCAGACTAATTTAATAAGCTTGGACTTGTTTCTGGCAGCATCATTTCTACCCCTGTGATGTGCTCGCCACCCTACCTACTAATCCGTGTATGCACAGACTCACTCCTCAGCTTTTCTTGGTATTTACACTTAGCTGTTCATGTGGTTGTCACAGAATGCTATCAATTGATGGGAGAATATTAACAACATGTTCCTTGTGTTTTCTTTTAGTTTAATAAGCAATCTGTGACCCAAACACCAGGGCGAGAACCTTCCACTCCCCAGGTGCAGAAGAGAGCCCGTTCACGTTCTTTCAGTGGCCTTATTAAGGTAGGTATGTGATTGATTTCAGCCTTGGCTGGGAAAGCTGAGGGGTTTGATTGTTCTTATGCATAAACAATTTTCTTCTACTCTTTGGGGTCCTATGAAGGGCCCTTGTGTAAGGGGATAAGGATAGAATTCGGAAAGGCGCTTATTTTTCTGAGCATGTGCTGTGCTTCAAATCAGAGAAGCTCTGGGACTGGAGAAATGAGGAATAAAAGAAGTAAAGGCCCACCCTTCTCTTTCGGGATTGAGGACAGAGTCCTTATTCCTGAGCTGTGTAGAGAGTCTCTTCTGCTTCATGGCCTGCTTTGTGCTGCACACTTCATTATGCAGTTTGCTGAAGTCATGGAGAAGGGAGAAGGTTGACAGAGACTAGGAAAATGGTTAAAAAATGGATTTTGTGAGTTTTAGGTAACTCAGATTTTTGTGAGCTTGATATTTGATTAGTTTTATTCTCTTCCTTTGTGTCCAGTTCATTATAAACCTTGTTTTTAAAACAAATACGGCATGTACTTCTGTGCTTTTGCTGGCATCACTGCAGATTCAATTTACCAGTCTTGGTGGATGACTGAGCTTGTAGTTGAGGGATATTGTCAACAGGTGGCAGTAGATAACTGGGTTATGGGGTTCAAATTTCCAGCCGTAACTAAAGTAAGGCAAGGTTCTGGTTAACTTGGAGCAAGGTTAGCACTATTCTGTATTCTACTGTTTTTCTTTAAAAAAATTGTTTTAACATTATTAAAATCTATAAATCTAGCAACAATTAGGAATCTCTTTGCTTAAAATTAAGAAATATGCCCTAAAAATTTGTATATACCCTGTAAAATATATACTTTTTTCAGGAAGCTGCAGTTGTTAGCAGTTGCAACTTCATCTAACTCTAATTTTGGTCCTAGTTAATAGCATTAATAGAAGTTTAGAATTCACTCTCAATCCTGGTCCCCTGGGGCCAATAACCTCTGGAACATTAGGTTTGCTTGATGTTAAAATTTCCTTTGCTATTTACAGAGAGAAAAGGCAGCAAACAGAATGGGAGAAAATATTTGTAAAACATATAGCTGATAAGAGGCTAATATTATCTAGAATATAAAAAGAACTCTTACAATAGCACCCCCCCCAAAAAAAAATAAACCAATTAAAAAAGCGCCATAGGCCTTTGACTAGACATATCTAGAAAGAAGAGATACAAATGGCCAACAAACACCTGAATATGCACGCAGTATCGCTTCTCAGGGAAATGAAAGCCACAGCCGCGGTGAGATGCCAGTCCACAACCACTAGGGCGGCTGCGCTCAGAAAAGACGGAAGACGAGTGACGGCGCGGCGTGGGTGAGCCAGACTGCCTGTGCACTCGTGGTGGGACTGCGACATGGAGTGACTACTCTGGAAACCAGTGCGGTGGTTTCTGGAAACATTACAGTTATTGTACGGTCTGGTAATTTCACCGCTGGGTATATGAGTATCGCCCCCACCCCAATTAAAAACACAGATACTGGCAGGCATCTGTGCACCCACATTTATAGCAGCACATTTACAATAGCCAGAAGGGGGAGGCCATTGCATCACTGACAGATAAACCAGATGCGACACACACAGTGGGGTGTCAGTCGCCTTAGAAAAGCAAGGATGTTCCGACACATTCTACAGCATGGATGAACCTTGAAAACACTGTGCTAAATATAATAAGCCAGTTACAAAAGAATACAGGTTGTATCATTACACTTAGGTGAGGTACCTAAAATGGTCAAATTCTTGCAGGCAAAAAGTGGAAGGGTGGTTGCCAAGGACTAGGAATGTGAGGGGGATCGGGAGTTACTGTCTGACGGGTGCAGAGCTTCTGTTTGGGGTGATGGAAGGTTCCGGAGATGGATGGTGGTGAGTGTCGTACAACACTGTGACTGTGCTCAATGCCACTGAACTGGACATTTGCAGATGGTTAAATGGCAGGTTTTATGTTATGTATATTTTACCATAATTTAAAAAAAAATTCCCTTTGCTAGAACCCTAGACGTCCATTCACCTGCTTAGACATGGCAGATACAATGAACATCCTTGGTTCATTTCACTTGGAAGTCTGTCATTCCCTCTGACTTCCCTGTCATGGGGATGATTGATAGCAAGAAAAGCTAGAGTCAAAGAAAAGTTTCTCTGTCAGTCAAACCGATGTTTCTTTCACTGAAGTTAGATGGGCTTAGTTTTCTTTTCATGGTGAGCTCTGCTGCAGTTGGTTTTAGATGTGTTGCAAATTGTTGCTTGAAACGTAAATATATAGCATCCTCTTGGCAGCTGCCCACTTCTTTATTGAGAGGGAATTTAGAACTTTAGAATTACAGAGGAGTTTATAATTCTGTTAGGATAAAACATTTTAGAACAATAATTTTAAACACAAATGTTAGTGCATTTTGTAAAGTGAAGGGTAAAATGTTTTCATTATACATGAAGAGACTTTTGGGCTAGTAATAGATGTAGGTTTCAGCTCAACGCCAGTGGAGTGAACTGTCTTTTAAAAAGTTTGTTGGAGGCTTTACAGCCAGTCCTTTGGCCCTTGGCATCCCTAATTCAGCTTACCCTGGGGTGCTGTCTGACTTCTGGAAGGAGTCAGTCGAACATTTCTGTTTTACCTATTTTATTTCTATCCTGCTTTGATTCTTTTTTCAGGGGACGGGAGGGCTAGACTTTTTTCCTCCAAAATTTCCCTTATGTAAGTAATTTATCACATCAGAACATTCTGAGTATTGCTGGTAATATTTATATTGTAGAGTTTAATGTTGTAGTTTTCATATGTTCTCTTTTTGGAATTCAAATTATTCTCTAAGAAGAAAAAAGGGAAGATTTCTCCAAAGACAGTGGAATTGTCACTGTCAGCTGTTACATTAGGTCACACCAGCTTCTAAGCTGTTCAGAGATGAAAGAAAGGGCTTTTAGTCTTGCTCTGCATATCTGTGCAGTCATGTGACCCTCTAGGAAGGCCTGTACCCTCTTGTGGCTGTGTTAGAAACTCTTAGAGAAGTTCTCCAAATTTCCCAATCCTGGGAGAGGACATGCCAGGAAAGCAAAGGCGTCGCGGGTCCCAGGGTAAGTGTTCTTCAGTTGGGAGGGGAGGAGGGGACTCTTGACTGCCAGAGATGACAAGTCTGGGGAAGAAGTTCTACGGGTAAGGAACTGGTGTTTCTTTCATGTTCTCAAGCATACTGTGCCTGTATTCGCGCGTTTAAATCAACTGTAAAGTTGCTTTTGACACGGAAGTCTGTTTAAACGTAGAGGTAAAGTGGTCGCCTAAAGGAAGGCAATAATTTCAGGGTTTTCTTTTTCTCTTTTTTCGTAACATAGTTTGCCTGCCCTCCCTTGTATAAGATGGTCTGGGAGAATTTATCAGGAATCTGAGATTTTCTTAATTGAAGAAACTAGTGTTTAAGGCCAGAGTAGCTGTAAAAGAGATAGAGCAGACATTTATAAATCAAATATTTTCTCTTCTTAAATCAGCGGAAGGTCCTGGGAAATCAAGTGATGTCAGAAAAGAAGAACAAGGCCCCTACTCCGGAGTTTCTAGCCATGGGTGAATTGAAGAGAGCCAGCAAAGAAAATCTGAGCTTAGTAAGATACCATTCTGTGTGCTTTCTCTCTGTGTTGTACATTCGTAGAAAGGGGGACGATTGATATACTGTCTTCTCTTTGTGTTTCTCAGTAAACTACATTTTTTTTTCTCAATCCTTTTATTTATACTGACTGTCGTCTTTCTGTGGGTGTTTATTGATTCATTCAACAAACACATTTTGAGTTCAAGGAAGACAGGGCCAGCCATAAGCAGAGAAGACATATACAGTGAAATAGCTCCATGAACGTAGTGCTGGAGAGAGCACTTGGCACTAGGAGACTCCACAGGGTGGGTGGCCTTAGAGCCAGGCGGCCTGGAACTGCATTGCCCGTGGAGGGATCCTCCAGAGTATCCCAGGCATGGTTACTTCATTAAGCTAGCAAGAAAACCAGTTAAGATTAATGAGATATAAATACGTCAGTAAAACTCTTCACATTGAAATAGAACGAGTAAATAATTCCTCTGTTAGCAAAGCCTGTCTGTAGGAATGCCATAGAGTATTGAAGCCACTATAAAATTTTCTCGTTATAGATGTTTTCTGGGTCTCCAGCTGTCGTGACGACACCGACAAAACTGAAATGGTCTGAGGGGAAGAAAGAGGGGAAAAAAGGTACTAACTGTACTTGTTCTGTGTTCTTACTGAATGTGGTTCCTTTCTGCATCTAGCCAGTCAGTGGCATTTTAAAAATTCCCAGTGCAGTATGGTTGTAGTTAGAAGCAATGTAACAATTACAAGGCTGGGCCTTGCCCTTGAGTTCACTTAGCAGATGGGTATTGAGCATCTACTCAGCACTGTCCCAGGTGCTGAGGGGCCGAGCTGTGAACACAGGCCCACCCCCTCCCTGTATTCTTGGACAGATGGGACACATGTAAAGTATCTTCAGGGTACTTGTTAAGCAAATTAAAAACAAATGTTAACTAATTTGTGAAACCAAGTACAGATACGCTCTGTGAACATGGAATAGTTACGCTCCTTTTGGCCGTGGACTTTAGCTTTGTTTATTCAGTGAAGCTTTCCAGATAGGTAGCTCATGCTGAGGGACCCTGGCAGTCATATACAGGATGTTTTTGAGGCTTAGGACAAAGAGCACTATTTAGTGCCGGGACTGCTGGTTGCCCAGGTTTTTCTGGCAAAAGGCAGCAGCTACTGTGCTTCCTCTGAGGAAGCCATGTGTTTTACTGGAAAGACCAAGGGGTTTGGAGTGAGACCTGATTGGAGTCATCATTCCTCTGGCCGGGGAAGACCATTCACCCTCTCTGAGCCTAAATGTCCTCCTCTGAAAATCAGGATAGCGGTTATATTGACTTGAGAGACTTCTTCTGAGGCTCAACTGAAGTAATGTTTTGGAAGCATATTGTGATTATTTAAGGATAAACAAGTGGTCATAACTGTTACTAAAGACAACTGGATGAGACTTGGTCTTGTTTTATTAGGCTTGTGTGGCAGCTGAAGTGGTCTTTGGTTTGACAGGCTCATTTTGTCTCTGAGACACAAGCATAATTACTATTGAGACACCAGCAATAGAAAGAGAACAAAAGCCCAATATTTATGGATAAATCTTTATAGTGTTCTAAAAGATTAGATTTCAGTACAGTCTCCTTACTTATCCTTGAATTAATTATCTGAACTCTTTTCTTTCTACCTTGCTTCTGATTTCTAGGCTGAGCTCTTTGATTGAGGCAGGTTTGGTGTCTGAGTTAATGTGTGTCTAAATAGTTCTCCCTATATGTATCCATAAGTCAAACCAAGCATAAGATATTTTTGAAGGATACATTATCTTGTATCAGTTACACCTTTTTGCTTTCATTTTTTAAAATGTTTTTAAAAAAGATTTTATATATTTATTTTTATAGAGAAGGGAAGAGAGGAAGAGAGAGAGGGAGAGAAACATCAGTGTATGATTGCCTCTTGCACAACCCCAACCAGGGACCTGGCTCACAGCCCAGGAATGTGTCCTGGCTGGGAATTGAACCAGCAACCCTTTGTTTCGCAGGCCAGCACTCAATCCACTCAGCCATATCAGCCGGGTCTCATTTTTGAAGATAATCAAGAAATAGTTAAATCTTTCTATTATTGACAACTCTGCTTTTGGAAGAAACACATTAAAAATTAAGCCAGTTTAATATAATAATTTACCAAGAAGTTTTAGAATAGGGATGCTTGACCTGTTAACCATGGACTTCATAAAGCTCTAATAATGCTCCTGGAACTGTTGATGTAATTTCATATGTAGGCTCATTTGTGCATTTTTCTGGAGGAGAGAATATGTATTTTTTATTAAATGCTCAAAACTGTTAGTGATTCGGAAGAGGTGAGGCCCACCGATAGTGAACGACCTCCCACAGGATTAGGCAGTGGCACTTTCATCTCACTCTCTCCCTGGTCACTTCCTCTCTCTTGAAACGCCTCCCTTGGCTGCCATGACAGTACGCTATGCTTGTTCTCCTCCTTCCTCTTTACTTCTCTTCCTTCTCTGCAGTCGCTGCCTGTCGTTTTTGAGAGTAAGCTGCTGCACCTCCACCATTTGTGCTTTTCAGCACTCTGCCTTAAGTTCTTGGCCTACCTCTGCCCTTGCTTTTCCCCCTCTTAGCAGCTTGGTCTCCTTTAGCAGCTCAGTTCTGCTGTGTGATAACTGCATCTCTGTATAAATAAACTCTCTGCAGTCTCCAATCCCACAGATTTAATTGCATCATCTATTTTTTTTACACAATATTACAACCCTCAATTTTATTGATAGTGATTTTAGAAAAGGAACAAATATTTTTTGAAGAAGGTAATGTAACTTGACATTATTTATAGTACTCCAAAAAGACATTTATTTAGCATTGAGTTTCTCAAACTGACACTCAGTAATTCTGTGCTGTGGGGCTGTCATGTGCATTGTACGATGTTTAGTAGCATCCCTGGTCTCTAGCCACTAGATGCCAGTAGCACCCTTCCCCCGGTTGTGACACCAAAAATGCCTCCAGGATTGCCAAGTCCGCTGGGGAGGACGGGGCAAAATCCCTTCCAGATGAGAACCACTGAATTAGCACCTACTTATTTTGGGGGGATGGGGAGTGTCCCTGCTCAAAACAAGTTGCTGATCTGGTGGGTCATGGAGTTGATTCAGGGTGACAGTTTGATTAAGAAAGGTAAACAGTCTCCTCCCTGTACCTGGAGGCCAGTGTGTTGGGTTCTTAAGCAATTCTTACATGCTACTACTAAAGACCTTTATATTTACTTATTCAAAGTCTCTGGTATTTAGGGTATAAAAGTGTGTGTGTGAGTGAGAGTGTGTGTGTGAGTACAGGCATGCACTTACTAATTTCAGCAGTCAGAATCTTACCCATTCTAGACTTCTGGTCATGATGGCAGCATAGGTAAACATGGCTCGCCTCCTCACACAACCACATCAAATTACAATTAAACTGCAGAGAACCATCACTCAGAACCATCAGAAATGGAGTTGAATGGAAATCCCACAACTACAGAATTAAAGAAACTACCTCCATCCAGACTGGTAGGAGGTGCAGAGACATGGAGATGTGGAATGGGCTGGTCCCACATCCACATGTGGTGGATAAAAATTCGGGAAGGATATCTCAGGAGTGAGGGGTCTGAGACCCACACCAGGCACTTTAGCCCAGGGTTCCAGTGTGAGGAAGATAAGTCCCTGTAACTTCTGGCTGTAAAAACCAGCGAGGATTGAGTCAGTGGAAGAAGCTGCTGGAGTCCCAAGCAGTTCCTCTTAAAGGATCCACACATGGACTCACTCAGACTCATTCCCTCTGAGCTCCAGCACTGGGTTAGCAGCTTGAAAAGCACTAGTGGCATACAGGGAGGAACTGCAATATCTGGCATCAGGGTGAGAGCTAGGGAACAGCTTTCTTCCAGACAGAATGGCAGGCAGAGACCATTGTTCCTTTTCTGAACCCTCCTCCACATAGAGCCATAGAGCCACAGAGCCAGCAGGTGGGTACCGTATCTGAGACTCCATCAACCTGGCTTATACTGTTTGCCCAGTCCTTGTGATTCCCTGAGGCTCTACACCACCCAATTTATGGGCCCATCCAAGCTGTTAACAGTGGCTTTTCCATATGAATGACTTGTCTTGGCTAATCTTCCTAAGTCCTCTTAAATAGTTAATAGCTGGCCTCAGCGAGCCCCTAGCCCCCATACATCTTGCTAAGTGGACTCATGCCTGACACTAGCAGAAGCTAGCCTAGGTTCACAGCTTGGCTTCACCTGGGAACCTCCAAGCCCAGCACAAGTAGCAGCCATCTCAGATTGTTTTGTAGCTCATGCTGAGTGGCTCTCAGCAAAACATAGGTGGTGGCTGACCTTGGCCTGCACCACCAGGGAAACCCCAGGACCAGTGCACCCAGTGGACAGCTACAGACCACGTCGGAGCACTACCACGCTGCCCCACACAGCTGATCCTCCATGGAGGGTGGAGATTGGTGGTTAGTGGTTACAGCTAGTCCTTGCAGCTGATGGGCTTGTGTAAATCCCTCCCATTGACCTGCCAATGGCAATCAAGGCTCAACTGCAAGAGGAAAGTGTACTCAGCTCACATAGAGGGTATACCCTGAGTACTCAGCTTGGGCGATAGAGGAGGCTGTGCCACTGGACTCTACAGAACTGCTACTACATTAAGCCATAATACCAAGATAGAGTCATAGCAGCTTTACCTAATAGACAGAAATAAACACAGGGAGGCTGCCAAAATGAGGAGACAAACATGACCAACATAAAAGAACAGATCAAAATTCTAGAAAAAGAGCTAAACGAAATGGAGATAAGCAATCTATCAGATGCAGAATTCTAAACACTGGTTATAAGGATGCTCAGGGAACTTAGTGAGGACCTCAACAGCATAAAAAAGATCCAGTCAGAAACAAAGGATACACTAATTGAAACAAAGAATAATATATAGGGAATCAATAGTAGAGTGGATTAAGCCGAGAATCAAATCAATAATTTGAAACATAAGGAAGCAAAAAACAACCAATCAGAGCAACAAGAAGAAAAAAGATTGGGGAAAGTATAAGTAGCCTCTGGGACTAATTCAAGAGGTCCAACAGTCTCCTCATAGGGGTGCCAGAAGGAGAAGAGAAAGAGCAAGAAACTAAGAATCTATTTGAAAAAATAATTTAAGGAAACACCCCTAATTTGGTATAGGAAATAGACATGCAAGCTCAGGAAGCACAGAGAGTCCCAATTATGATGGATGCAAAGAGGCCCACTCCAAGACACAGCATAATTAAAATGGTAAAAGTTAAAGGTGAATCTTCTTTTCTTTTAATTTTATTTTTTAAGTTTCTGATTGCATTCACTGATTTAAAAATTTATTTATTTATTTATTTTTAGAGAAGGGGAAGGGAGGGAGGAAGAGAGGGAGAGAAACATCAATGTGTGGTTGCCTCTCACACACCCCTCACTGGGGACCTGGCCTGCAACCCAGACATGTGCCCTGACTGGGAATCGAACTGGTGACCCTTTGCTTCACAGCCCATGTTCAATCCCCTGAGCTACACCAGCCAGGGTGAAAAGAGATAATCTTAAAAGCAGCAAGAGAAAAGCAATTAGCTACCTACAAGGGAGTTCCCATAAGACTGTCAGCTGATTTCTCAAAAGGAACTTTGCAGGCTAGAAGGGATTGACAAGAAATATTCAAAATCATGAAAAGTGGGGACCTACAGCCAAGATTGTTCTACCCAGCAAAGCTATCATTTAGAATTGAAGGGCAAATAAAGAGCTTCCCAGACAAGATAAAAATGAAAGGAGTTCATCATCACTAAACCATTATTTGTTTGTTTATTTAGTTTTGGGATCCTCTCTCTTTTTCTTGATCAGTCTGCTTAAAGGCTTGTCAATTTTGTTTATTTTTTCAAACACCAAACCATTATTATATGAAATATTGAAGGGACTTATTTAAGAAAAAGAAGAAGATCAAAACTATGAACAGTCAAATGGCAATAAATACATATTTATCAATAATTGAATCTAAAAAGCAAACTAAGCAAACAAGAACAGACACAGAATCATGGATACAGAGAGCCTTTTGAAGGTTGCTAGATAGGAGGGCCTGTGGGAAAATGGGTGAAGAGGCGAGGGGATTAAGAAGTGCAAATAGGTGGTTACAGAATAGCCATGGGGATGTAAAATACAGTCTAGGGAATATAGTAGCCAAAGAACTTTTACACATGTCCCACGGACATGAACAATAGTGGGGGGATGGCCTGAGAGAGTGGGGGTGCCGTGTGGAGGGGGGCTAAGGGGCAAATATTGGGAAAACTATAATAGCATAATCAATAAAATATAATTAAAAAAGAATCTTACCTACCCTAATTTATTAACCAATGTTACCCCAGTAAATTCAATTAAAAATAAATATAGGCTCTTACCATTCTTCAAAGCCCAGCCTAAACCCCAACTCCTCTTTGAAACCTCCTTTAGCTAACCCAGCCAGATGTGCTTGTTCCTTTAAACTCTTACTGACTACACCAAGTAAATGAAAATGCTTACTTCACATGTATTATCTGTAACTAGTCTGTCTTCTGGAAGGCAGAGGCCAGACTTAGGGATATACTTGTGGCCTCCTGTTGTTTGTTTTCTTCCTCTAAGTGGTGACCATGCCTTGTGTCCATTAAGTACCAGTGCTGTTTTGTGCTGGTGTCAGCCTGTCATTAACCAGTGTTGTGGTTGGATTGGCCACTGTGGTTCTTACTATGACTGCAAGATGCCCTTCAGGGATTACCATCAGGAAATTTTTGGGGAAAAAAAAAGGTTTATTACTTACAAAACCTAGAAATTACACAGCCCACCTCAGGCCACATAGCAAGGCCATGGGGAGAGACAGAGTGCATTGGCCTAGAGTTCTGCTTTCACTGGGGCCTAGGGTTTCATGGACTCAGTCTTCATTGGTGAATTTAAGACATATGAGTGGGAATTTAAAGGGTGAGAAGAGAAAGAACACATGGCCCAGATGGTCACTTACTGAAATCAATATCACTAAAGCATAGGAGCCTCAGAGGGAGAGGGCCTGGCTCTTTATCTGCTCATGTGTCTTGGCCGTGTATTTATTGGAGGGAGTTGTCTTTGAAGTGGATGTTTCTTTGAAATGGCTGCCTCAGCAGTCAAAGCTTAAGTCAGACACTTGCATTACCAAAAAGAAAAATAACTGTCAGGAATAACACTGCCATCCACTATGATGCTGAGGCATCAGAGTTAATGGCAAGGACTTTAACTGCCTGGGTAGCTGATATGTTAAAAGTCGGGTAGAAGGGCACGTCGTAACCTGGAAAGTATATATCTAAATGGGATTATAGTAGCAAATTCTATAATAATTATACAGGCTGTGATTTGAAAGGTAGCCTGTAGTCATTGTCCCAAACTTGAGGAGTCTTGCAATGAAACTAAGTCATTGATGTCAGGGCCCTATGAATCTGTTTGCAGATTTAGGTAAGATTGTGAAATGCTTCAACATCTTCAGCTATCTGGTGTAAGCAGGCTTGATTGAACCTGGCCTGAGTTGATAGATGGCTTTAAATGTCATCTGAGTGGTCTCTTAGCTCTGAGAATAGGTCAGTTCAGGCAAACGGTTGTGTTTCATTTTGGGAAGTGGTGATGCAAGTGCGTTCTCCAAGTTGTGGTGCAGGTACTTAGTAGAGGCATATCTATGGAGACAAAAAAAAGAACAAAGGTTAATTGGAGTAGATTATAACCCCAGTTTCTGAGTTCTGAAGGCAGCCAATTGAGAAGATTGCTCCATGCCAAGTTCAAAGCATCTTCAAATAGAATGAGGGCAGGCAGTGGCAATTGGATAGGTTTTCTTGGTTTGCATTTTGAACGTCTCTGCTGACCTTTCTGAGTGACTCATATAACAGTAGGCATGAAGATTGTCCACACGTGAGCTGTTGTGGTAATTTCTCTGAAGCTCATGTCAAGTTGTCCCACTTTAGCTTGCAGGGTTCCGGGCAAAGGGCTGTTTAGTTCTCAGTGTAGAAAAGACAGAAGGGTAGTAGAAAAACTGGAAATGTTGGTTTGGAAAGTTGTAGCCAAATATTGCAGGGAACTAGAAGAATTAAGGATCTAGTCCAGTTTATAGGTAGTAAAGAAAACCTCAAAAACAATTAATAGCAAAAAAAAAAAAACCAACAAAAGAAAGAAA
Organism: Tonatia bakeri; assembly: GCA_004024845.1. Lineage (NCBI taxonomy): Eukaryota > Metazoa > Chordata > Mammalia > Chiroptera > Phyllostomidae > Tonatia > Tonatia bakeri. The sequence goes on from PVIA01011346.1 coordinate 24,435, forward strand.
AATAAACAATAGCACCAGAATCTTGTATCCCCAAAGGTGTTATACGGAAACATATTTAATGTTGATACTCTGAAGACATACCCATTTTAATTAAACCAAACTTAAATTAGCTTTATTTACCAAAGATTATCCCACATCATATGAACTTGAAAACTACTTGGGTTAGTGTTGATATTTGGGGCCAGTTAACTTGTGTAGGCTACAGATGCTTTACCTGTGAAATGGCAAGGGCATCACGGCTTGCACAGGTTGTTGTGAGGATCAATGATACAGTGTACCACTGCACCATTAGAGTAGTGTTTGGCACAAAATAGGCACTTAGTAAAGTGGTAGCTGTTGTTGCTGTTAAGATGATGTGTTCATTGTAGCGCTATTTACAATTGCCAAGACTTGGAAGCAGTCCAAGTGCCCATCAGTAGATGAGTGGATAAAAAAGCTGTGTAGTAATATTCCATTTACACAATAGAATACTACTTGGCCATAAAAAAGAAGGAAATCTTACTTTTTGTTACAGCAAGGATGGACCTAGAGGGTATTATGCTAAGTGAGATAAGCCAGTCAGAGAAAGACAAACACCATATGATTTCACTTATATGTGGAGTCTGATGAACAAAACAAACAAAATAGAAACAGACTCATAGATATAGAAAACAGACTAACAGCTGTCAGAGGGGAGGGGCTTGGGGGGCTGGGTGAAAAACGTGAAGGGATTAAGCTGTACAAATTAGTTGCAGACTAGCCACAAAGATGCAGATTGCAGCGTGGGGACTGTAGTTAATAATGTCAAGATAATGGGCATGGGCCGGGTGGGTGCTTGGGGCGGCAGGGCCACCGCTCTGTAGAGTGTAGGTTTTCCGGCCACTTTGCCGTACATCTGAAACTGGTGCAGAATGGTGCTGAATGTGAACTGTGGTTAAAAAAGAAGAGATGATGTAATGAACTGAGATTAGAGCACGTGGACAAACTGAGGTTTACTTGGTAGAGATTCATCAATTCTCAAACTTTTTAGAAAATATTAAGTATAGATTCTCTAGCTTTTAGGTGGGATGTTTTCAAAAAGAATTATTTCTAAACGTGCTTAACGCTCTTGTTTCTCTTTCAACCCAGGGTTTCTCTGAAGGATCCAGAGTTCTTCTGTTGTCCACCCAGAATTTTCCCTGTAGTGGGCCAGGTGTCATTCCCGCTCACGGAGAAGCTTGGACCGGCAGCTTGCTTGCTGCGTTTTGAATTGTGAAAGTTAATTAATCCTGTGACTTGACTGATACCTCTAATCCCACTCACTGGATGTTTTCTGCAGCCTCTGCCTTCCGAACCAGCGCCAGCAGCCCCCTCTCTCTCGTAATAGATGGGGAGACCACCCAGCAGCCAAGCCACTCACACGGCACACAGCAGGTGGGGAGGGCCGGCAGCCCCCAGTGCTCATTCCATGTATTTGCTTAAATGTATTTTGTTTTTTTAAAAATACAAGATTTGTGTTTAACTGCCAGTATTTTTTTTTTTAAGTACTGTCAATCCTAGTGGATTGATGTTATTTTTTAACTGATAATTTGGATTTTTCTGTTTTGATACTGTTGGGTGTTTTTGTTGTCATTTCTTGTTTATTTGTTGCTTGTTTGTTTTTAAAAGCTGTTTTTGGTATGTGTAACCTAAATGGGCTCCAAGCCAGAAGTCCTTCCCTTTTTTTCTCCTGCAGCCTAGGGAAAGCTTTATCTCACGAGGCCGTACTCCTCAATGCCTTGTTTGTGTCTGAGGACATCATAGCTTTCCCGGAAAGTTTTCATTATTTCTTGGGCCTGAAATTGCAAGGTATGTGGCTTGCAGTATTGAAAAAGGAGAATTCAGAGTGATCTAATATTTTAGCAAATGTTAATTATTAAATTGTGTCTCTCCTTTCCTCCACTGTCTCTTCCTCCCCCTGATCTTCTCTCCTTAATGATGCCAAATAATGGTGTGATTGCCGAACTTGTGTCCTTTGTTCAGTTTCCTCTTGAGCATAGAGCGTCTCTGGTGCCCGCATGGGGCCGGCCCTTCTGTGCCAGGTCACTGTGACTCCAGGACAGTCTCTGACTGCCATACGGAGGTTTGCTGAAATATCTATGGGCGGTGGAAGCTGGGGTATGACTAGGATGGGGCCGGCTGGCTCGACGTCCAGGACTGTTCCTCAGGGTGGGGCTACACTGCACCCTTGTGAGGGATCCGGCAGGCAGGCCAGGCTGGGAGAGCCAGCTGGAATCGGGGCAGGGGAGGCGCAGCAGCAGCAGCCTCTACATGGCAGAGAGGGTTTGAAGGAGAGAATGTTCGCATTTGGAGGCAGTGTGGCTTATCACCAGAGTTCTGAGAAAGCAGCCTAGCCTCTCTCCTTGTAATGGGCACAGGGAGGATGTGGAAAGGGGGCTGGAGCTGGAGCTTTGGCTGGGTGGTGATGTTCACAAGTGTTTGAGGTGAGCAGAGGCGTGGCTTTGATCTCATGTAAATACTCAGGACCCGGGAGCGGCTTGTGGCCAGAGAGAAGGCGCCCTTTGTGCCTGCTCTGCTAGGCTGCGCAGCCGTTCTCAGCCCCTCAGCCCAGGTGCTGGAGCTGAGTCAGGCCCTCTGTGGGGAAGCAGCTGCCCAGCAAAGTCTGCTTGGCTGACCTGTGGTTAGGCTGTCGGAAATGCTGCGTTGCTGCTGAAATGGAAGGCAAGCCAGGGGGTGGAGTCGGGTTTTATGTCTAGAGTCAACCCTCTTTTCCATGCATACTGTTTCTTTTGCTGCTGTAACAGCAGTTTTGAAGAAAAAAAATAAAATTTGGCCTTCCAATTTGATGGATTGTCAACAATTGATGGTTAGGAGTAGAGACCTGCTTACAAGCCCCTTTCTCTAGAGCAGTTTTATTCTTAAAAGTCCTTATTAGCAACTTCAGTTGTGCAGGTTTCTATTTGGCTTTTTTCCTTGTTGAGAAAAAGTAGAATTCCTTGCACCAGCTACCAGTGAATTCAAATGGAAACCCCTTAGGGTGCGACCGGACTGAAGAAGTGTTCTCCCCTCACCCCATACGTGGTCCGTCTGTCCCACCTGGAGAGGTGCGGATTGTCACACGTGGTCTGGCCTCAGGCGGAGGGAGCAGAGCCGTGATTTGACTTCCCCTTGTCATTGTGTTTGTTCCGTGGTCCTGTTGGAGGGAGGCACCTGGATCTTGGGACTGTCTTTGATCGTGTGGGGTTGATAGTGCTCTGGCGCTGGGAGGGGAGAGATGGCTGTTGCGTTCACGTGCTGTTCTGTAGCTTTTCCCGGGGCAGTTTATGTCTGTATTTGGGTATGTGTGTTTCATTTAAGTTATTTATTAAACATGCTTTCCCTTGCTTTAAGGGTGTGATAGGTCATTTTTTAATAGAAGCTGTGATCCAGTTGGAATTTAAATTTGAGAAATAAAATAGCATAACCATCTGCCTTGTAATGTGTAACTGTTCTAATCCTGTGGAACCTCATGGTGAACTCAAAAACAAAAACCCTTTCCATTTGCCACAGAAGGGTACTGTCTCCCTTCTGACTTGGTGGGCGGGTATTTTTGAGTCAGTATTTAACAATTTCTTAAATCTATAAGATTTTAAAAATGTTTACTTTTCATGTTGGGACAATCTCTTTGGAAATGCCTCTTCTTCTGGCTTGTAAAATTGCATTTCTTCCTGGGGTCAGTTGCGAAGGGTTTGCTGTGGGTTAGTATGAGGCAATGTTTTGTGCCAGAGGGCTCAAGTGTGAGAACGCAGACCTCACTGGTTTAGGTCTGCCCTGGGTGAGCTACACTGGTTCAATCAGTGAAAACCAGTTTCTTACCTTTTACAATGATGGACTTTTGCACTGGGACCCATGAATCTGGCTTGAAAAACTCCACTGCAGCAGTGAAAGGATTTGGAGATACTGATTATATCTGAACGGCCAACATATTAAAGGAGCTATTACTCACAGGTGAAACCACAGCTGATCCACTGCAAGCTCTTTACCTCAAATGCCCTTCCAGAGTCAGTCAGCGCTGGCAAGGGAGCCCCCTTGGGGAATGGAATAGTGCAGGGCTGTTGACTGCAGCGACCACTGGGTGTTCAGAGGTGGCGGTCTGGTTGGCCTGTACGGAAGCCAGTTGATTCTGGAGTGCCGGAGCAGAGCCATTCTCTCTCTGAAAAGCAATGTTTCTGTTCAGCTGCCCTCACAGGAGCCTCTGTTAGTACATGGTGTAAAATCCTGCCCTCTAGGAGAACCTTTGGCCATGGGGCTGTGCCCCACCGTGACCATCGATGTGGCCATGCATAACTGGGGAAGCTGTCTTTGGGATCTGACTTCCCAGGACCTAATCTGTGTCTTTACTTCATGTAGGACCTTGCACAGATGCTTGAAGCTGATGGCTCTCATTCTGGAGTCTTTTCTAAGTAGAACACCTTTCCCTAGGAGAGTCTCATCCCTGCCCTGAAGTGTTTGTGCTGAAGATAGCACCCAGTCCCAAACCTGGATACCAGCATCTGGCAGGATTGTCCTAGATTCGGGGGAAGATGTGGGTTGCTAAGATGCGCATATTTTCCAGACTAGTGCTAATTAACCCAGTCTAAAACTGCTATAAAAACCTGGCTTTCCTAGACAACTAATGCTTAGAGTTGATAGAAGGGCTAGTGAGGCGATGGCGTACATAATAGCTTGAGTGCTTGGGTTACCATGGAAACTGGAGTGTGCAAGGCCACAGCCGATGCTAAAGAGCCATGGAGCACTCCCCCAGACATGTTTGGGGACCAGCAGAACCTGTTGGGAAGAACTGCCCCCGCCCCCCGGGGTCCTTTGTGCATAGCAAAATCTGCCTTTGCACTTATTCCTCAGTATGCTCAAGAGAAACAAGGTTTTTTAACTCTCGCCATTTTTTATTCTTGTTTGACTATATATCCTATATATATGTAATTGTAAAGAAGTAATTATATGCCTTGTCTTTCTTTTTTATTCATGTAATATTCTGAAATTAAATTTCTTTTGTTGCATATCCATAGGCTTGGACTGGTTTCTTCATTCACACTTTGACTCATGGATTATTTTAAAGAGAGATTGCCTTTAAAAAAATTCCCCCAGTATTACTGAGGTATTACTGACAGAGAGGTTGCCTCTTGTTCCAAGAGCATGACACCCCTAAGAAAAGCTCTGGTCTGTTTCCCTGCTGGAGGGTGGGCTCGGGCGCAGTGAGCCTTGGCCGGTAGGCTGTGAGGTGGGACCTCCTGGGATTCAGAGCTGCCTGATTCCCCAGGGCTGGGTTTAGAATGCTCTGCACGGGTTTCAGCTTCTCACATAACCCTTATTTCCTGATTTAAAAATAAAGAGTGCTGTGCACAGTGGTAGTAAAAACCAATGGCACTTTTCATCAAGGGCGGCAGGTTGTAGCGTTCGGACACCTCTGGTTCTCCGGTTCTCCGCTGTCTGTGGTTTCTGTCACTCCGGTGTGTCTTCCTCTCCGCGAGGTGGGGCAACGGCATCCAGTCTCGGGGGTGCCGTGCTCTCAGATGGGAGGGCTTAGCACAAAAGGTTTTCATTTGGGGTCTGTGGTTGTCCTCCAGGATGTTGTCTGCCCCTGTGATTCTACCTAAAGTTGTGTGTACATTTGAGTGTTTCTAAGGGAGAGATTTTAAAGCTTCTGCAAAAATCCCCGAGGAGTCCCTGACCACTAAAATACTGAGAAGCACCAGCCTTCTGCAGTGCCTGGCAGATGGCAAGTATTCATTAGATGTTAATTCTCTCCCTGCCAAGGATAAATTTTATAATCAGCAGGTTATTGATGCTGACATTGTTATTTTTGATAATAAAAGAGTTACTTAAATCTGGAATGAGGGGAAAAAACAAAAGCCCTACTCCATTACCTACCCATCCTGTGTGTCAGCGCTCTAGGTGCTGCCCATGACGGCCTGTCCCTCTGTCCTCTGCCCCCAGGACCTGCTTACATTGTTTACTGAAAAGAAAGGAGCCAGCTCTGTTACTTGCAAGTGAAGCATGGAGAGACTCTTATGAGATAGTACACGAGGAACTGAGGAATGCAGGAGGAAAGAGAAAGGGGTGGAAGGACAGGACTAATTTTGAAAAATTGGAGGGATCAAAATGTCTAGCATAACGCTGAGCGCATAATCATTAAAAATTGAACCATAGAAAGGAATGAAGAAGCAGACACGCATTAAACAGCAGAAAGAAAGGTGGGAAAACCGAGAACTGGGAAGGGTTTCCCATGGTCTCCCCTTCCGCCCAGTCAGTGCCGTGGCCTTTGTCCCTTGTGCTGGGCTGCCCACGTTTGTTCTTACCTACGTTCCTGAATTAGCAGCATATGGGAGTGGGACTGGCGAAGAAGCCTGAGCTCTGTTCTAGGGGTTATGGTGCACAGTATACGATGCTTCTGTAGGTGCTTCTTTTAAGTCCCAGCCTCTTGATTCCCTATAACATGCAAAAACCAAACACAAAAACTGGGGCTGAGCCATGGCCAAGTCATGGTCCAAGTGGGTCATTGCCTTTGTCAGCATCATCCAGTGCCTGGATCCTGAGAGCCTTTTGTGTTGGACCCAGGATGGAGGTTAGCAGGAGAGGCCACCGACTCACTGCCTTTTAACATGTTTAGTGCCGTAGTAATGAGGAATGCTTAATTCAGTTGGACCATACCTGTGGACAACAGAAAGAAAAGAATAAAAATTGTGAGTGCGGAAGCCATGCTCAACACCAATCTACGGAAGTGGGAACTGCTTTTATTATTTTTATTTTTTAAAGATTTTATTTTTAGAGAGAGGGGAAGGGAGGGAGAAAGTGAGGGAGAGAAACATTAATTAGTTGTCTCTTGCACATCCCATCTGGGGACCAAACCTGCAATTCAGGCATGTGCCCCAACTGGGAATTGAACTGGCAACCTTTTGCTTTGCAGAATGATGCCCAGCCAAACCAACTGAGACACACTGGTCAGGGTGGGGAGTTGCTTTTAAGAGCTCCTTCTGCCCACGTGCTTCCCAATTTTCAGTATTGGAAAGGAATTATGATGGGGCCTCTAAAGGGTTCAAGTCTCCTGTGAATGAAAAATTAACACCACAATTTGCTGAGTACTTACTGTGTACTGAGTTTTGTGCTAGCCAATTAATTACTGTGTCATTAAAGTGATACATCTCTGTGAAGAATTGTAATCTCCGATTTTATAGTTGAAGACACACATGAAGAGTTTAATATATCCATTATCGGCTAAAAAGTGGCAGAGCCAAGATTAACGTCCTGGGCTGCCCGACTTCAGGAACTGGCGTCCTGTAGGGGTTGCACGCCCCAGCGTCTGCAGGAGCCAGACAGGGAAATGTAAGGTCGTGAAAACAACTGTTTTGAAGAGATTTAAAAACACCACGGAGCCAAACACAACTCCTCCACGGCCTGGGTTGGGCCCCAGGTCCCTTGGCATCCTCTGCACACACCCTGCCTCTTCTCTTCTGGCTGGGTCCCTGCCCACACAGGGTGCTCTCCAGGGGTGCTCCATTCTGGCTCGGGGGTGACAGCCACAGTGCGCCTCCCAGGGTGGTGTTCTGACACAGTGGGTGCTGACCCCTGACCGCTGGGAGCCACTTTGGGACAATCTGTCCTCGTTTCCTGGCTCCACCCCCCCCCCCCCCCCCGTACTCTCTCTCTAGGGTGCCTCCTCCAGCCATAGGCGGGTACTAAGCACCTGAAATGCCGCCAGTCTGAACTGAGATGTGCTCTGAGTGTGAAATACACCCCAGGGTTCACACTCAGTAAGAAAAAGAGACTAAAAATATCTCAATAAATTTTTATATTGAAATTATATTTTGGATATATCGGTCACTAAATCACATCACTAACATTGATTTCACCTGTTTGTTTTTACCTTAGCATGACTGCTAGAAAACATTCAATTACATGCATGGCTCATGTGATGTTGCCATGTTCCTGAGCCTCTGGGGCTCTCATCCTCGCTGTCCTTTCTCCCCCAGAAGCTGCTCCTCAACTCCATGGGCACCTGCGGCCACACCTCTTCTTTTCCTTTAGTCCTGAGACCACCCGAAGAAGGGAGGGGAGGTCAAAAGAAAACCAGCTAGCTGAAGTTTTCCCCGTGGGCTCTGCCGGGATTGGCTCCTGCCTGCCATGGCCGGCTGTGGGAATGCCTCAGTGTGATCCCGCACCCTGGGCCCACCGCGGGCTGCAGGCCTGGGGGGTGCTGGGGTCCCTGCAAGGGGACTTGAGTTAAGGTGTGCCAAGCACTGCCCGCCCTTGGAGGGGGCACTGCCCTTCAGTATTTGCCCATGCTGTGATCCATCAAGATATTTTTAAGTTAGTGAACTCCTAATAGGTTGTGTTTTTATGTATGGCTTGTGTTTTCCATAATGGATAAAAATGCAGCTCTCAAGTATGGAAACTGAAATTCATCGTGTTAAGATAGGTCTTCATAGTCCCAAATGCAGAGGTCTGCTGGTACAGTTCCCTGAAAGCAGAAGGGAAAGCCAGGCTGGTCAGAGGGAGAAAACATTAAAGATGTAACACCCCTGCCCCGTGGCCCGCCGTCTGGGACACAGGGACCTGCGGGTCTTCCTGGTCAGCGCAGAGGCCGTGGCCCAGGCCCTTCTGCCTCTCCCTGAGCAGGGGTCGCTGGGGTTTACTGGAAACCTAATGACCAGGGGTCGGGCTTTGTCGGGTGCTTTAGGGTGACCGAAACTGACAGTTGATGACAGGTCCTGTACTCAGCCGCTCCTCCAACACTCGCCGTGTGTTCGGTGTTGAGAAAACCAGGCAGAGGGAGAGGGTGGAGAGGCGGGGTACGGCTCTGCTCCTGTCTCTGCCTCGCTCCTCTGGGAGCACAGAAGCCCGCTCTTCCCAGAGGAATCCAGAAACCATCTGGTGTGGAGGAAAAGGGGGTGTATTTAGTCCGAAGCAAACCCCCAGCAGAGACATGGGAGCAGAGCCAGCCAGAAAACTGGGGCTTGGCGCTAACGTGCAGAGAGGCAGGTGTGAGGAGGACACCACGGGACCCCCAGGCCCACTGCAGCCAGGGTGCTTCCTTGCCTCTGGTTCAGAGTGAGACTTTGTTTAAACAGGGGGACTGACAACCATCGAGCTAGTCCCCAGACGATGTTTTACAGACAGAAATGGAGACTGGGAAGATGGCGACTTAAGCCTGTGAAACCAGAGAGTGGCAGTGCGGGAATCGGAATCCATCCCTCCTGTAAAATCGTCTCCACTAAGAGTGCAGTTGGATGTGTTTTGACAGATGACTGCATCCCTGTAACCACACTCCAATTAAGATGTACAACATTTCCATCACTCCCGAAAGTTCTCGCATGCCACGTGACAGTGAATCCCCCGCGTGCCTGCCCCAGGCCAACTCATTTCTGTCCCTGGCGCTTCCTTTTGTCCCTGATTCCGCTTGCTGACTTGCAGCTGCTGTGCTGCCTCTGCCTCCTTTCCCTCCCTGGCTGGCGTGTTCTCCTGAGCCGGAGGGAGGACCCTTGTTCCGTGTTTCTGTGTCTCTGGGCCCAAGGGCAGGAAACGAGAAAAGTGACTGTGGCTTATGGAAACCTGAGTCCCCCGAAGGCAGGAGCTGCTCCTCATGTTCTGTTTCCACAGCACTTAGAACAGCGCCTCCTCCATGGCCTGGGTTCGGCCCAAGAGGAGGCGCAGAGGAGGCTCTGAGTGAAGTGCAGGACGGAATCGGACCTGTCCAGTGACAGGACGATCATTCCTCAGAGAAGCCACTCCATTCCTTCCCAGGTGACCCTGCACCGGGCATGGTGGTCCCTAGCCCCAACAGACGCCAGTGAATTACACTTTCTGGCCTTGAGGGGTAGGGCCGGAGCCACGTCCCATCACCGTGATTCTGCCCCGTGTCCCTGTGTGGCGGGACAGATGGGGGTTCCATTGTGACGTGGCAGGTGGTAAGGTAGCACCGAGTGCTGTGGAAGCCAAGGGGGTGGCGCAGAGTCCAACTGAGAGATTTGGGGAAGCTTTTTTTGGGGGGGGCACATGCCATGGAGGATGTGGGAGGAGCCTGCGGAAGGGCTTTCAGTGCAAGGACGATGGCATAACGAAAGGTGCAGTGACACGACACCCTAGCATGTGTGCTGATGACTCTGAGTGGCCCCTGACCACGAGCTGTCACAGGCCTCTGCGAGTACTGAGATTGCTGAATGGCCACAAGCGCCCACAAGTATCCACACAAATTTGCAGTTTGGTCCAAAAATGGCCGGATTTTCTTCAGCATTTTGTCCCCGGGAACAGACATGGAGATGAGTGGGCGGTGGGGGTGAACATGAAGAAGGGCAGAGTGGTGAGGACGTCTCTGATGTCAGCAAGAGCTGACGCGGGAAGTGCCAACTGTTGCAACGTGGAGCACAGTCGGAATTCTTACGTGGCTGGAGCAAGTGTTCTGTCGGTTCGCCTACTTTGGGAAAAGCTGGCAGCATCTACTAAAGCTGAACATATAGCCTATGGTCCAGATCTTCCACTGACATATCTATACCCAGCAGGAATATGCCCACCAACACACTTGTACCCAAACTACCCAACTGCCCATCAGCAGCAGAGTGGACATGTGCAGGGTGGGCGTGGTCGGCAGAGCAGGGCCCCTCCCAGATGTTCACACCCCGTGAATGTGCGGTGTTACACAGCAAGGGGGAATGGAGGTTGCTGATGGGATTAAGGGGGTAATCAGCTGACCCTGAAATAAAGATTATCCTGGATGATTAGGGTGAGCCTTGTGTTTCACAAGTTTCCCCAAGTGGGAAGGAGGGGACTGGAGCCAAGATCAGGGAGACTGCAGAATTAGGGAGACGGGATGCCCACGGCTGGCTCTGTGCCTGGAAGGGGCAGGCTGCCTGCAGCAGCTGGGCAAGGCGAGGAAACACTTTCTTCCCTGGAACATCTGCTCTGCTGACACCTCGATTTTAGCCCCATGAGACCCATTATGATGTCTGACCTCCAGAACTGTACGGTAAAAGTTGGTGTTTTTTTTAAGCCACTGAACTCGTGGTAATTTGTTACAGCAGGAACAGGAAATTTCTGGGGAATACTACACAACGGTGAGAGCAAACAATCTATAATTACACGTGACTGTGGCTGGGAACCTCACATAAAAGTACGTATGGCATGATTTCACCTATACACTGGAAGTACAAAACTGGGCAAAGCCAGTCTATACGATCAGAATATCAGAGAGTGGTTACTCTTGGGGTGGGTGTAGATGGTGGGCAGTGAGCGTGGCAAGTGGGCGTGAGGAGGCTCTGAGGGGCTGGTTCCCCTTTGTGTTCAGTCTGTGAAGATTCATTCAGCTGTCAATGTATGATAGGTGTACTTTTCTCAGCGCGGACTCTGCCTCCGTAGAACATGCATGTGTTTGGTCCAGATCTGCCTGATTTGTGAGGGGCAGGAATGGGATTATTTTAAACTGGGTGCCAGTTGCTGAAACACTTAATGCCCCGCCTTTGCAAGGTGGAAAGGGTGGGTGGCTGGAGGGCTGCAGAGAAGGTGGAAAGGTGGGGCAGGCTCAGGGGCGCTGCCGGCGGGTAGTGCATGGAGCAGAGTGGGGTGAACAGGGGTGGGTGCTGTGGGGTGGCAGTGGGCATCGGGGCACCCGGAGTCAGTCCTTCTGTGTACGCTTACTGAGCTGGTGGTGTTTCACAGGGAGTCCTCAGGGGGATCTGAGTCATTTCGTCAGGGTGGATGAAACGGGGGTGCTAAGTGGTCCAGGAAGGCAGTACTGACAAAAGCGTGGAGTTTAGGGGAAACTGAGGCTCTGGGGGATGCACAGGGCGGGTGGAGTGTGTTCTGGGAGAGCCAGGCCACACTTAAGGCATGACTTTTAGGTGGCACGTTGGATGAACTATTCAAATTTTAATAGTATTCGTTTTAATGTGCAAAAGAAACATGTAACTTGTATATTGTATCTGAATTTATAGATTCTTTAGGACCAGTCTGAAGTGTCTATTTAGATTAGTGTCTAATTTAAAAATGTCGAGCAAGAACTAGGAAAGTGGCCTGCCCGCGTGACAAAAATACTGAAGGTTTGCTATGACCAGGGTTTGCTTAACATTATGGTAGGTGAAGGGGAGGAGTATAGGGTAGTTTTAAGCCCTGGGAGAGTTTCTCTTCAATAGAACAGGGGCCCTGGATGGAGAGGTTGGCAGGGGGAGGCAGGAACCGACAGCAGGAAGCTGGGAGGAAAGGCCTGGTGGCTAGTGGGGGGCTGTACAGAATCAGCCAGAGGGCGTCTTGCAACGTTGTGGACCTTACCCCTGGAGGGGCTGATTTAGTTGGTTGGAGGCCCAGAAATTCAAGTTTCTCATGAGTTCCCCGGTCGGTGGTGCTGAGACTGCCGGTCCAGGGACCACACTGAGAACCGCTGGTGTGGAGGTGGAGGTGGCGAGCCATGTGTACCCAGTCCTGGATGTGTGAGGTGGGGAGAACTCTCTGCGGGAGGGGAGAGGCAGGTGTGTGGGCCGGGAGACACCCCGACAGAAAGGCAGGGTGCTGAGAGCAGGTGCCCGGGGGCTGGGGTCAGGGTTGGTGCCAAGTGGGGATGCTCAGGAGGGCCCCCCTGGAGCTGGTCCTCCACAGTTAAGAAGGGTGATTACCCGGGCATGGCACCTGCAGCTTAGCAGTACCTTGGGAAAGGGGAAATAATTCCAGACCCGAAGCCAGTGCCGGCAGGTGGGGGGCGCCTGCTCTAGTTTTCCTGTCAGTTTGATCATCTCAGAGAGGATGAAAACCACCTTCCACTAGGCACCCACTGAGTCTCAGGAGTTGTGTATGCTTTATCATGTTCAGTCATAGTAAGCCTGGGATGTAGTTATCATTTGTCCATTTCAGGCGTGTGGGAACTCAGGCCCAGGGAAGTGAAGGAACTTGCTCACTGCGATCCACAGACAGGGTGTTCGATCAGCTCTGCGGCTGATATGTCTGATTAAACCTTCCTGCTTCCCCCACCCCAGTGTGATCATTTCAGCACGTCATCAGTAGAACCTTAATATATGATCGGTATAAACAATTGTTAGTGAGATATTTATTGTTTTTTTAGTAGTAAGTCTTCAAGATATTGTATGTGTTCAACATCTACAGCACATCCCCACTGGAACAAGCCACATTCAAGCGCTCAATAAGCGTTATGTCACTCTCACCTTTTTGGACTGAGTTGCCTTCCCAGATGAGCAAGTCCAGGTACATGCACCTGTAATCACTAGTTCTGCCACTAGATGGCGCAGGTGGACCTTTACCCCAGTTAATGCATCAGGTGTTAAATTGCGTGGGTGGGGAACCTTTCTCAAATCTCCTTGTCTTTAGTGTATTTGTTTAAGTTTTAGCCAGAACTGAGCTTGAAAAATGCCACACCATTGCAAACTTACTCTAGAAATAAACATCTGTAGCTGGGGCTGGGTGTGCCTGGGGCCAGTTGTGTAACCGGGATATCTCTAAGTTTGCATTCGTGTGAACCGTAATGTTTATTGAAAGATAAGTAGCAAAATACACTCATTTAAAGTTTACACATGCAATGTTAAAACTTAGCTTATGCATATATTATTAAAACAATACTAAAGGTAAAACCTGTGTAGAATTTAGGCAAATAAGACTTGTTTCGTGAGGAGTATTCTTTCACTGATAGTCTTTAGAATTGCGGGCATGCAGTGGTGACAGAAAGTGGACGACTAGTTGATTATTTAAAAATTCTTCACAGACAGCTGACTCCCTTGTTGCCCACACCCGGGGGAGCCAGTGCGACCACCCCCCCCCTTGCCCACCACTGGCACCTGCCATCCTGGGGCTTCTGTGCTGTTTCAAGGACGGGGCACTGACCCTGGCAGCAGCGTGCCCTCACTCACATCACATGGGCGCTGTGCTGGTGGCCAACGGGCACAAGAATCAGGTGCTCTGGACTCACTGTCCAGTGCTCCATTCTCCGTGCCATTCTGTGTGAGATCCAGTGGTGGCTGCAAGCATCTAATTTCTCATGTCTCTGCACAAAAGCCCTGAGTCAGGCACAGGGCTGGGCCCTGGGGCCTCAGAAAATTATCCAGGGAATGAGGAAAGGAGGGAAAGAGATGCCCTCCAGATATCGTAGAGACTTCTCATCCCTGCAGGTGGGGGGAGCAGCCAGCCCACCATCTGGTGGCAGATCGATCACACTGGACCCCTTCTGTTGTGGAGAAGCATCAGTCTGGTCCTCAGTGGCACAGACGCTTATTCTGGGTATGGATGGATCTGCCACTCCTTCCTGAAATAGTCCTGTCAGCCCAACCACCTATGTGTTCATGGACTGCCTCACTCACTGTCCTGGCATTCCACATAGCTTCTGACCAGGGACTCATTTCAGAGCAATGTAAGTGCAGCAATACACGTGTGCTCCGGGGAATTCACCAGCCCTACTACACATCCTCACACTGGAAGCAGCTGGCCTGCTGGCGCTGTGGGGCGGCCTGCTGAAGGCTTGGTTATGGTGCCAGCTGGCCCGAAAGGTGGGGTTGTCCTACAGGGCGCACTGTGCTCTTTGAATCTGTGACTGTTTCTCCCATTGTAATCAGCTGGCGGAAATACCTCGAATGACTTATCTACAGAACTGTTCCCCTGTCTGTGTGACTCTATGCCCTGCTGGTTGGAAGGCCGGAGTTCCGGTGGAGGACTGACAGCCTGCTTCGGGGACGCCACACCGATGCAGCGGAATCGAGGCCGCCAGCCGGCTGTGCAGGGCTCCACAGACCTCAGAACCAAAGGGAGGCGGGTTGCTGCTGCACAATGTGGCAGAAGAGCTCCATCTGCAGCTGGGGGTGCCTCTCAGGACTTAGTAAACATTAATGGAAAACCATAGCAACCAACTAAAAGTGGGGCCACTGAGGAATCAGACTATGCATAATAGAAGGTTTGGGTCATTCTTTCAAGTGCAGGACCCTGACTAGCTGAGGTATTTTAACTGTACCAATTATATAAAGTTTTAATATACCTTGGAGCCCATCTTTTGCTAGTCGCAGACAGCTACCTCATTCTTTTCAATGTCTGCGTGATGTTCGTTGTGTGGATGATCACATGGTTGGCTGAATAACGGCCCGTGAACAATGTCCATAAGTTAATCCCTGGCACCTGCAAATGCTAACTTTGGGATGAATAAGGTCTTGGCAGGTATGATTAAATAATGATCTTGAGATGGGGAGACTGGTCTGTGTGTGCCCTACACGCAGTCACAGTTGTCCTTGTGAGACAGAAGATCTGACACAGGCGAGGAGGAGGACGACAGAGGCAGTGGTCGCAGTAGTGTGGCCACGAACCGAGGAGTACCAGCAACCACCAGAAGGTGGGGCAGGCGAGGAAAGCTGCTGTCCTAGAGCCTGGGCCCCGTCACACTGGTTGCAGACTTCCGGCTTCCAGAACTGTGAGAGAACACATTTTTCTGTGGGAAGCCACCCAGAGTGTAGTAATTTGTTACAGCAGCCGCGGGAGACTAATACGACTCTCTCATACCAGTGGATATTTGAATTAGGTCCAATACTTTGCTTTGCAAATAGTGCTGGAGTGCGTTTCCTTGGACATGTGTCATTTCACATGTGAGCGAGTAAACCTACGAGTTAAATTGCAGAAGTCGAACTACAGGATCAGAGAAATACAAAGCACTCCTTTTCTGCCTGTGCTGTTAAATGAGTTCTGCTGCCATGCCCAAAGAGCGTTAATTCGTTTTGGATTCATTTCCCCTACCTTGAATTTCCCTAGTGTCACTCAAGACCCAGCTCAAAAGACACCTTCCCCAAGAAGCCTTCAGTCTCCCAGGGGGAGCCCTCTGCTCCTTTGGCTGAATTCCCATAGCAACGTGAATGCATCTGTCCTGGAGCCCTGCTCACACTGCTCCCTGTAGATACGACTGTCTCCCTCGGAGTGGGTGAGCTCCTTCGGCACAGGGCCTGTGGCTTGTTTGCCTTTGCACGTCCTGGGTGAGGCATGGTGCCTGCAGCAAAGCAAGGGCCCAGGAAATGGAGGGCCCTTGGGGGAAGGCTAGATGCCTCTTTTGGGGGCCTCAGAGTTTGGAATTTGAGAGTGAGGCTGCTGGTGGCTGTCATTCTAGCGTTGCAGGCAGCTGGTGTGAGGGCATGGTATCAGAGGGAAGCAAAGATGAGGGGGCCTGGGGAGAGACGGGCTTTGAGTTCCTGGACAGAGCCACCCCTTTGCCTTCCCTGCACTCGGAGGTGAGAGCCAAGACATGCCCTCCTGAGCTTACACTGGACTGGGTCATATCCCTTGTCCCCGTAACGAGCACTCCAATAGACGTGGTGATCAGACGCATCTCCACTTCAATATGGCGGAAGGAGAGCCAAAGACCTGGGTTTTGGGTCCAACTGCACCAGGTGCTCACGTGTGACAGAGCCAGTTCCTCTCGGCCACTGTGTCTCAGCATCATCTGCTGTAAAATGGATGTAATGGTCTCCACCATTAAGGTTTGTGACTTGGGGCCTGGTATCCAGCATTTGCTTAGGAAGCATTAGCTGCCTGCCCTGCCCTTGTAGGTGGCTTTCAGCTACCAATGACAGAAAACTCATCCAGGATCAGCTTAAATAATGGGCGCTTTTATTGCTGCATGTCACAAGAAGACCAGGGGCAGGGCAATCCTAGGTGGTAAGTTTGAAAGCTCAACAGTGTCATCAAGGACTTAGGTTGTTTCTGTCTTTCAGTTGTGCCATTCTCAGGGTCATCAATTTTCCTCAAGGTCACGAAGTGGCTGCCCCAGCTCCAGACATCACCCAATGGAGGCCTGAGGAAGGAGTGTTTCTTCCTTATTTTTCTTTGGAAGAGTGAGGAAAACCCTCCTGCAGCTCCCCAGCAGATCTCCCCTCCAGCTTCATTGGCTAGAACCATCCTATGCCCATTGTCAGGCCGAGCACTGACAAGCAGAGTGAAGGGCTGTGGTTGGCTTGGAATGATCAAGAAAGACTCCAGGGGGTCTGCACAAAACTGGTTTGGTTAGCAAGGAGGGAGGGAAGGACGGCTGTTGGGCTGTGTCTGCTGTTTGTCCAGTGAGGCGCCCCAAGCATCTCGCACAGTGCCTGACACATAGTAGGTGCTCAGTAAGCACTCACTGAACAAGTGAGGATGTGTAGCGAGCCCTCCGCACCAGCCAGCAGAATCGAGTGGGTGGAGGACGTTCTTGAGTGAGGCAGTGGTCTTCAATGGCTGTGGCTATGTCTCTTCCCCCAGCTTTGGGGGAGTTACCCACGCTCACAGGCTTGAGAGGGTGGGGTAGGGACCTGCAGGGGAGGTGTCCACTCAGTGGGGCCGGAGGGGCCAGGTTTTTGTGGAAAGATCCTGACCCAGGTCCACACCAGCCGGCCTAGGGATTCTGAGGAGCGGGCAGGAGGATGAAGGGGGTGGGGAATAGGTGGAGAGAAGTGATGTGGCTTCTCTAGGGAGGGCTCCAAGGGCTGCAGAAGGTGCAGGCTCCCCGGGGTGTAGGCACGTAAGTGGTAGAACCACGCTCTTTTTCAATCTGACATGCAGTTCATTCTCTGTCTCTTCACTGAACACCTGCCCTGGGCCCGGCCAGGCCTGTGCTCAGTGGGGCGGATCCAGTGGCGAGTAACACAGGCAGGTCTCCTGCCCTCTGGGAGCTTATAGTCTAGTGGAGCAGGCAGACATTAACCAAATAATCACAGGAGTACGTTGGAGTGGTGACTCCGGCAGTGAGGAGAAGGAGGGGCGTGTGGTGTAACCGCAGTAAACGCATTCCCGTGGTGTCCAGGGAGAGATGGGGAGACGGAGACAAGTGACTGACTTTGTGAGGGAGTAAGAAGGTTCAGTCTGTCTGTCACGATGTTGGGTCAGCAGTGAGGCGAGGACGAGAGGGTGTAAAGGGTGCGGCCTAGGTTTCTGGGCCATCTAGCTGGGCAGGTTGGGGGGCGTTGAGAGAGACAGGACCACAAGAGGAGAACCAGGGTTGCAGTGGGGTTCAGTCATGTTGCGTTCGAGGCATCAGGAAGGCCGTTGGAGAATGGGCCTGGAGGCTGCAAGACTTCTCAGGGTCTCCCGTCCCCAGAACACAAAGAACTGTCAGACCTGCCCCTCCCCGCTGTTCATTCTCTCTAGTCGTTGTGGGGCTGGAGCTGTGTCCTGCAGTGACACACTGTAGTAAGTGCTGATTCCTCACTCTGAGTAAGGCTCTCCTTGAAAAGACTTGATATACTTCAGCCTTCTAAGGCCCTGTGACAATGCTATGAAATAAATAGTGTACAAACCAAATCACACCTTGCAACCTTGCATGTGGGGAAACAGATGTCCAGAAATTGTAAGTAGCCTATTGCCCTGTCAGCCCAGGTCCAGTAGCAGAGCTAGAGTTGAATCCACGGAGCCTAAAGCAGAAGCTGGTGTCTTTACAAAATTTTTTTAAATTCAATTTTTAAATTTTTGATTTTAGAGACGGTGGAAAGGGTGGAGACAAACACCGATGTGAGAAACATTGATTGGCTGCCTTCCATACCCTCCCCAACTGGGGGCTGAACCAGCAACCCAGGCATGTGCCCTGACAGGGAATCGAACTGGCGACCTTCTGGTTTGTGGGCTGACACCCAGCCCACTGAGCCACACCAGCCGGGGCCAGACCCGGTTATCTTAAGCACTGCTCTATGGCAGCCTCCTGTGCATGTCGGAGGCTGTGTCTGCATAAGCGTCAGGGACTCTGTGTGGGGACCCTCATCATCACAGACTGACAGAAAAGCTGTGGCAGTCCTGACCCTGTGACAGCACATTATGGTGGCGCAGGGTTGTAGCAGCAATGCCATTAGAGAATTTGGGAACCAGAAAATGAGATCTGACAGCTGACAGCGAAGGTGTCTGAGCCTTACTCTCTGCATGCGTGTGTGTGAGACCCCGGCTGGCCATGCTGCGGAGCCCTGCTTCCCTCCTGGCCCCCGGCGGGGCTCAGCTGTTTTGGCTCTGAGACTGTCCCTGTTGGTGAGCGCTGGCTGTGCGCAGGGCCTGGGGCTCGCACGCCGAGAGGAGACACATGGCAACGCAGGGGTTTGCAAAGCGCTCAGCAAGCCGAGGGGCGGTAGGCCCAGTTCCAGCCTACCTTGTTCTCCTCTGCTGATTTAGATGAAATGGCTGTTTTACCAGCATATGCTGGCTGACAGGGCTGCAGCAGCTTTCTTTTCAGGTTTTTTTTTTTTTTTTTTTTTACTTTTTAATTGTATTTAAAATAGATACAGAAAACTGCAGAAGACAAATGTACAGCATAATGCATTCTTCTAAGATGACCACTCTGGTAAATAGCACCCAGACCGAGAAAGGCAGCTGCAGAAGCCTGTGTGGCCCTGTCTCAAACTCAGCTCCTTTCTTTCCCCCCGAAGTAGCTCCGATCCTGACTTTTATGGTAATTAGTTCCTCACACTTCTGTATGATTTTATTACTCAAGCTCCTTAAACTTACCATTTAGTCTCACTTTTTAAAATTAAGTAAAAAATTTTAGTTGGAGTAAAAAACACATAGCATAAAATTCACAGTCTTGTCCTGGCTGTTGTGGCTCAGTGGACTGAGTGCCAGCCTGTGAATTGTAGGGTTGCCAGTTCAATTCCCAGTCAGGGCACATGCCTGGGTTGCAGCTGGGTCCCTGGTCAGGGGCGTGCAGGAGGCAGCTGATTGGGGTATCTCTTGCACGTCGATATTTCTCTCCTTTTTCTCTTTCCCTTCCCCTCTCTCTAAAAATAAATAAATAAAATCTTTAAAAAAATTCACAATCTTGGAGTTCCGGCCAAGATGGAGGCATAGGCAGTTGCATTGTGCTTCCTTGCACAACCAAGACTAAAGACAACAAAAATTGAGAAACAAGAATCAACCAGAACAGAGAGAAATTAATTGAACAGAAGTCGGGCTCCAGTACAACCAGACCGGTAAGGAGCGGCGGAGTCGGAGGCCTGCGGAGAGGGGTCCAGGGGTCCCGGTGGGAAGAAACGCTGGCAGGCGCGGGCGCGCAGGGCGCAGATGGCAGCGGACGGACTGGTGGCGGACCCTGGGCGCGGGAGCCAACTAGCAGACCCAGTGAGGGGCGCAAGGCAGTTGGCTGTCCGCAGCCACACGTTTGCACAAACTAAGCGAAAACGGGCGGGCAACGTAAATGGGCAGAGCCGCCGCGTTTCAAAGCTTAAGAGCCCCGTCGGGGAACTGAGGCCGGGAGACTCGCTCAGCCTCACAGGAGACTTCTCGGGGAAGCCCACAGAGTCCGAGAAAGTGCACCAGCCCACCGCTGGGGAGCCAGCACAGGAAGGGCCCAATTTGCTTGTGGGAGGCAGTGGACGGGACGGAAGTCCTAGAGAGAGCGGAGCAGGCGCCATTGTTCCCTCTCAGGCCCCGCCCCCACATACAACGTCACAACCCAGCGACTGGGGTGCCCCGCCCTGGTGAACACCTAAGGCTCCGCCGCCCTTACGAAACAGCCACAACCAAACCAAAGGAAAATTAAAAAGATGGCTCAAACATATTTGAAAGCCCCAGAGCCAATTTTTTTAAGTGACCAAGAGATAGCAGAATTACCAGATGCACAGTTCAAAGCACTGGTGATCAGGAAGCTCACAGAATTGGTTGACTTTGGACATAAATTAGATGAACAAATGCAGGCTACGATAAGAGAAATGAAGGAAAACGAACAGGGACATAATAGTGAGGGGAAGAAATCTAGGACTCAAATCAATGGAG
>PVIA01011347.1:0-45092 GCA_004024845.1 Tonatia bakeri
ACAATGGCGCTTGCTCCGCTCTCCATGGGATCTCAGTCCCTTCTGCTGCTTCCCCAGAGCAAACTGGCCCCCTCTGGTGCCAATTCCCATGTGGGTGGGCCTGTGCATCCCGTGGGACCCCCCAAGGACCTCTCCTGTGAGACTGGGAGTCTGTCCCTGCACCTCAACTTCCACAGGTGTCCTCAGTCAGTGTCCCGGGGCTCTGTTTTCCAGCGCTGGGATCCTGGATTGTGCGCAGTGCCTTGCTTCACAGTTCCCACCTTGCTGGGTCTGCCGTTTGCTGCCCTTCGGCTGGGGTCTGCCAGCTGCTGCTTGCACGCTTAGGGTCCACCCACTGTGGTCTTGCACACCCCAGATGCCTTACACACCCGGTCCCAATGCTCTCTGCTCTCCACGCTGTGGCCTGAGCCCGGCTTCCTGACTCTGCCCCTCCTACCCGTCTGGATGAACGTGTCTATTTCAACTTCTTGGTTGTCTGACTTCCATAAAGTTCAATTTTCTGTCAGTTCTGGTTGTAATTCTGTTTCTAAATTGTTGTTGTCCCTATCTTGGTTGTGCAAGGAGGCACAGTGTGTCTACCTATGCCTCCATCTTGGCTGGAAGTCTAGCATCTGCTTTTGTGTCATTTATAACAATAAAGCATTGGGGGGGATACCTGAATTATCACCAAGAAGATATAAATTATGGTGCATGCACAATGGCCACTGCACAGCATTGGAATATCACATTTGGAAGACTTCTTTAAAGTGTGGAAAACTAGGTAAAAATGTTATGTTATTTATAAAATAATCCTGGAACAATGTGGAAAGAAATATATGAAGTGCCCTTAGTGGTTATTTTAGTGGGATCATTAATCATTTTTTCATTCATTTTACTTAGCTCTCTGTTTTAACATTTTTTATGTAAGTATATATTACTCATAAGAAAAAAACCCGGAAAACATTTTTGAGGTGCCTAATACATGTATAAATCACTTTGTGCATGTTCATGCTTTTAACTATATGAGTTTCACTTGGGGGATTTAATCTAGATAGGTAATTCAAATGACAGAATACACTGCATACAGAGATATTAATGTGATACAATTTATATTACTGTAAAGTTGGAAACAGTGTAAGAAGCAAGAAGCATTACATGAAAACACAGCATCTAGTTACAATCAAAGGTGGACTTTTAAAATTGTGTATATAAAGTCTATAATAACAAAAGCTTATGAGTCAATGTTAAGCAAGAAAGAAGAATAAAATTATATTTTGATTGCAACTATGTTATTCAAAACAAAAAATAATGCACTAAAATTATTTTGGGTGGTGAGACTCAAGGTAATTGTAAATGTTATTTTGATTTTTCTATACTTTTCAAATATAAGCATTTATTACTTTTGTAAGTAGAAAAAACGTACAATTATCTTAAACTAAAAACTGCTTGCTGTATGGGAGGGAGACTGATGAGTCGAGCCTATCTCTTCTGGGGAGGCTTTTGGGGTTGGGTGGGGACCAGGCTGATAAGCCACTATCCTCATTCAAGGGCGCCAGAGGCCCCACTCCCTCAGCAGGGCCCCCAGTCCTGGTTACTCATTGTCAGATGGGACACGTTCCCACCCAGCTGGGTGCAGCTTAGGGCCCGGAAGTCCGACCCAGGATGTGGGTCTCTCCCTTGGTTGCTTGAAATCCCCAAATAGAAGGGAGGGGGCCTCCCGCCCACTCATTCTTCCTCAGGCTACCCCAACCAGAAAAATTCCCTTGTCCTAGTATTGGTGTGGATGTGGAGAAAAGCGAACCCCCATACATTGTTGGTGAGATTGTAAGTTGGTCAGCTACTATGGAAAACAGTATGTATGGAGTTTCCTCAAAACATTGAAAATAGAGCTACCTTACAATCTAGCAATTCCACTTCTGGGTGTATATCTGAAGAAAACAAAAACACTAACTCAAAAGGGTATGTAACACCTCTATGTTCTTTGCAGCATTATTTACAGTAACCAAGACATGGAAACAATGCAAGTGCCCATTGATAGATGAATGGATGAAGATATAGTGTGTATGGATAATGAAATATTACGCAGCAATAAAAAGAATGAAATCTTGCCATTTGCAACAACATGGATGGACCTAGAGGGTATTGTGTAAGTGAAATAGGTCGAACCGAGAAAGACAAATACTGTATGACTTCACTTGCATATGGAATCTACAAAACAACCCCCCCCCAAAACAAAACAAAACAAAACAGAAACAGATTCATAGATACAAGAAGCAAACTGGTAGTTGCCAGAGGCGGGTAGGGGTTGGAGAGCAGGCAAAACAGGTGGAGAGGATTAAGACGTAGAAACTTCCAGTTATAAAATAATGTCGTGGGGATGTAATGGACAATATAGCAAATACAGTCAATAACATTGTGATAACTTCATGTGCTGACAGGTGGTAACTAGACTTATGATGGGGATCATTTGTAATGGATATAAATATCAAGTCACTGTGATGTAAACCTGAAGCTAATAAGATATTGTTTGCCAATTATACTTCAAAAAAAGAAAAAGGGAAATCTCCTTGTTCTGTTATTGTCACCTTGTTTTTCTCCTTGGGGCATTTCCGATAATGTTGATCTTAAATAATAGACAGCCAAATATTTCTCCAGCAAAACGGGTTTGTTCGGGAACAACGGAGAACTGCAATTCGGGACACGTGGCCTAATGGGGAACCGAGTGCAAGTCCAGAGAAACAACGGAGAGGGAGGTCTTTTATGGACGTGGGAGGGGCTGTCGGGAAGGAAGAGTGCACCGGAGCAAAGCAACGTTACAAGTACAGCGACTTTTCATTCGGTGAATTACGGTATCTCCCATTGGCTGAGTTGTTTTAGGCAAGGAGGAACCTTTCCTTTCCCTTGCTGAAGCAGTGAATTACTGTCACCTCCTTCGGGGGATGCCAGGTGCACCATTTCTGGATGAGGCCGTAGTGAGGGTTGAGAGACACGTGTGTGAGAACTCCCTTAGCTTCCGGACTCCATGTTAGACGAGGTTTCTGTTTGTTAATGTTCACGATAGCGATGAGTTTGCTGCTGCAGGACAATAGCTTACTGAGTTCCCACAGCTCACCAGTCCTGTTGGAGTATTTCAGTGACTCCTCACAATGTAAAGTCTGCACACAGCTTATGAGACGTGTATGGTTATCCTCATTTAGCCGATCAGAGAGCTGAGATTTTGGGAGATTAGGCCGCTTCCTCGAGATCACACAGCTAGGGAAAGGCTAGTCCCCTTGGCTGTCTCCAGCCTAGGGCCTGAGCCAAGACGTTGGCTTAGCTGAACGAACACCCAGCCCTTGCTCTGGGCTGTCCCGTTGCCAACCCCCCGCCCTGCCCCGCTGTAGGAGCTACCTCATCATTCACACCGACTGTGGCCTTCTTATGTCATTCTCCAGTCATCCTTTCCCCCAGCTCCCGGAGATCAGTGGCAGCAATGTCAGCGGCCTCTGAGCGTGCGTGCGTGAGTCTGTGTGCCTGTGTGCCTGTGTGCCTGTGTGCACCACTGGTCTGGGGGAGTCCCAGGCCTCTGAGTTGGGCTTCAGGGCTCTACCAGACTTGGTCCAATCTAGACCCAGCTTCCTTTGGATAATTGCTTTCTGGAGCCACTGTGGCCTCCTGTTCCTATTACTGAGCATGTACTAAGGGTCAGGAACTGGCATGGGCTGCTGCTGCTATCCAGGCAAGAGTCCATTTAATTGCTTTGTACCTGTTTTTGGTTAAGGAAACCCCAGGGGGAGAGTGACCTGACAGGAGGGGTTGCCCACATAGCCACCCACCCGAGCCCTCCAGCCTTCCCTCCTGAAAGGAGTCTATCACTCTGGATATTCTTTCCCACAGCCTTGCTTTCCAGCTCTCCTTTCCTCCTTCCCCGTCTTCCTTACTGACCACGGACTCGATATACAGTCATCTCTCTCTCTCACTCACTCACGCACGTTTCCCTTCAGCCACCCTCACCACCATGCCAACATAGCGCCTCCAAGAAGCTAGTAGAGTCATTCTCTTATTTTGCTCCCACATTCAGAGAATTCTCAAGGCTTAGGGCCATCCAGAGGGGAAGGGGGCCCAGCAGGGAGTGTGGCCCAGCCTGGGAATGGCTCAGTGGCCAGGGGCCAGCCCAGGACCAGATCCTCAGAGGCTTTCCCTTTCGCCTGCCCAGAGGGACAGTTTCCAGCAGGCCCGCCTGCCCCGATTCCCTGACAGCTCGGTTTCCCTCAGGTCAGAGGATGTCAGCTCGGTTCCCAGCAACTGCGCAGCTGCTGGACTAACGGGCTCTGCTGGCGGGACAGTGGTGGGCACACGTCCCCAGAAGCAGCAGGGGTGGAGTGTCCCAAGCTCTGTCATCTGAGGCCCAGATGCAAACTCCCCTCCCTACTGAAACAAACTGGGAGGGGCAGCTGCCAACAACAGCCTCAGACGAGTGTGCAGCCTGAAGGTACCTCGTTCCCCAGGTGCCTTTATAGAAAACATGACACCTGGACCTCAGCACAACCATAGGGCCTGGGAATGATTGCTGTTCCCATTTCCTGGAGGAGGAAACTAAGTCCCAGAAAAGAAACGCAGCTTGTACAGTGCAGTGGAACAGCTGGAGCTCAGCCCCCGGTCTTGGGTTCAGGGCCAGTCTCCTTCCTTTCACTGGCTTCCCTCTTCATCCCGCCTCCACTAAAAGGGCAGATCTCTCTGGTTTGGTCATCGCCCCAGCTTAGTCATCAGCTCATACTCTCCCAGGGATAATCGGAGGTTTACTGAGAAGGCAATCCCATTGTGATTGGTGACAGGACTGACACCTGGGAGAGGCCCCCACTTGGGAAGAATCGTACCCATGTCAGCCAGGGCCACCAGGGAGACTGTCTTCTGAGCTAACCTAGGTTTTGTCACCTAAGTTTTGTGCCCAGAGATGAGATTTCCTCAACGATTTCCTTGCAACCAATCACTCTGCCACTACGTTCTTGCAGGGCGAGAAGGGAATTCTGCCGAGGCAGCATGTGGGCATCACTTCACTTGCACTGGCAGGGTGGCCCACCCAGCCGAGTGCCTGGCCGTCTTGTTTCCAAGGCCCAGCTGAGCCTCGTGGACCCCCATTCTCTGAGCATCTTGCTGGAGCTGGCAGAGAGTCACAGGCGGACAGTCTGGAGGAGCCAGCTGCCAGAGGAGCTCCCCTTTTAGGAGGGAATTTACACTGAGTGTGGCCCCTGACCTGTGACCCAGGACCTCTGTTCCCAGGTGAACCCTGCTCAGCAAGAACACTGAGCACTGTGACGGAGGTGTCTAAAAGTGTCACCCCCACTGAAGATGGGAGTGGAAGCAAGGAGGGGCAGCTCTGCCTGCTTTGGGGTAGGGTGGGGCTCCCAGGCTACTTGCAGGTGTGCGAGCCAAAGGTCTTCCACACGAGCATCAGGGGCGCTTCATTTCCCTGCGCCCCCCTCCTCTGCCAGACCCACTGGCGCTTCCTCCAGTCCTTCCCTGACCCCAGTCTCCGGAGCAGCAGTGAGGGACTGGTTTTCCTGGTTCACCACATCTTTCCATTACATTTTTGTTGTTTCCCTGCCTTCCCTGGTCGCCCTGTGCTTGTCCCACCTAATTACAATAATAATTACAATAAAAAGAAGCTGGTGTCTACTGAGCATATCAGGCTTATTAAATCTTATGAAGTCTTCCAGCCAGAGGGAGTAGGTACCGTCAGCCCCATCCTATAGTTGAAGAGGGGGAGGCTTAGAGAAGTCAAGAAACTTGTTCCACGTGGCCAGCTGGTAAGCAGCTGCCCTGAGCCCCCACCCACACCTGCTTCACAGTCGGGAGCGCCGGACATCTCCCCAACCCAGACCCTCTGATCCCGTGTTCCATCAGTCAGTCATCCTGATCAACAAGTGTCTTCGGGCAGGGGCACCTGCGTTGCTGAGGAACTGGCTGAGGAGACAAAGACACGCAGACCTTCATACATAACAACCTGTGCTGCCTCTGCCAAGGCACTTCCCTTCTCTGGGTCTCAGCTTCCTTACCTGCAGATTGAGGGGCATAAGTACAAATAGTTATTTGTGATCAGCAGCATACCCTACTTCATGGGAAGGTGGGGACACTAAGACCAGGGATTAGGACTGCCCCAGGAAATAGCTAGATCAAAGCCAGAAAAGCAAACCAAGAGATCCAACCCTCAGGAGAACACTGATTTTTTCCTGAGAATAGGACTGATACCCAGGAATGAGCCCAGGGGGCCCAGCTAGAGGGGAGGCAGTCCTCTGCTTCTTAGCCCTTTGGAGCTTCATCCTGGGGGCTGGGGGTTTGCCTTAGACTCAGGGCTCCAGGAAGAATGAGTTGGATGCCTCTGATCCTGCCACATCCGTGCCCTGACCACAGAACTGTTTCAAAGCTATTTTCCTTAGAAACAAGCGAGAACCAGTGTTTGAGTTTGCAGGACTGACTGAAACGAGACACCTGGAGATTTGAAGAGGAGGGACTGACTCATCTGGCAGGCTGCCTTGCCTTCCAGGCAGCAGGGTAAGAGTGCACACAGCTCCAGGCGTCCTGAAGAAGGAAGTGTTTGCATGGGTGCTTTGGGAAAAAATGAGGCTGGGAGACCCAAGCGGCCTGTTTGCGTAATTTGGTTGCAAATTCCTTTTCTCAGTCACCTGTGTTTCCATGGTGCTCCAGAGGCGTGTACGTGTCGGACTTGGGTAAGGCTGTTGCCCCTCCTGACTGTGTCTCCTGACAGTCGGTTATGATGCCTCCTGAAGTTCATAAGGCACAGTGCCACCTACACGCCGCACAGACATTATCGCGATGCGCATGTACTTACTATTTGTCTGTCATCAGAGCCAGATGGGATGTTCTTCGTAATGTCCGACTCACAGACAGGGACCCTGGAGCTCCAAGGCCTGGCCTCGCTGAAATCCTGCACCAGGACCCCCGGGGCAGGGGCAGGTGGGTTCTGATAGCCCTTCCTGATTTGTTAAACCCCACAAGCCCTTATTCTCTCCTGTTTCTTTTCTTCCTTTTTCGTTCACCCCTTTGCACCCTTTATACCCCAAACTGCTCTATATGCGAACTTCACTCACCCTCCAAAGACTGAGGAGACATTGCTTTCTATGGTCTAAACTTGGCTCTCAGTTTAGGAGGGAGATGGTCAACGGATGGGCTGAACTGACCTTGTCTGTGATCGTCATATGAATTTTTATTTGTGAGATCCTTTTAACTTTTAGAAATAAAAAAACCCCCACAGGTGTCGTTTGGTCCCTGCGGGCTGGGGTGGGAAGGGCGCGCAGGGTTCGGCAGCTGGTTCCTAACGCTGACCCTGCTGTGCACCTCACACGCAGCCAGTCACTTCATCGCAGGGACCCGGCCTTGGAGGGTGGCTGCTCCCCAGATGAGCTCAGCCGTTTGCTCAAAGGCACTTGTTTAATAAGTCAGAACCAGGATTTCAAAGCACGGCCGTCTGTTCCCCAGCCACCCTGCCTTGGGGGTGGCAGATGCGACTCAAACTTTGGCTCCTTGCTGCCACCCCAGCACTGGCCTCCACCACAACTCAGGACTGTGACTGTGGCCCCATGGTCTGGAGTTTCTCTTTCTCCATCCCTAAAGGAAGGCACCTGGAGAGAAGGTTAGGTGAACAGTGCAGGAGGCTGAGTAATATCCTCGCCACCAAAGATACCCCTGTTCTAATCCCTGGGACTGGGGAGCGTAACCTGATATAGTAACAGGGACTTGCAGGTATGGTAACCGAAGGAGCCTGAGATGGGGAGATTAGCCTGGATTATGCAGGTGCGCCCTAAATACAAGGGTCTGTCAAGAAGGAGGCAACAAGTAGAGGAGGAGGTAGGATATGTGCGGATGGAAGGGGAGGGTGCAGTGGTGGGAGGCGGGGCTGGGAGACAAAGGAATGCAGGTCGCCTCCAGAAGCTGCCAAAAGCAAGGACACACCCTCTACAAGCTTGCAGTGCTCCTCCTGGTCTGGACACCTTGACTTCGCCCAGTGAGACTGATTTCAGACTGCTGGCCTCCGTGGCTCCAGTTAAAGAGAATAAATGGGTGTTATTTTAAGTCACCATTTTGGGGTAATTAGTCAGACCAGCCACAGGGAACAATACAAGCACTATTTGCCTACTTAAGAAAATGAACACTTAAAATGTATCCTTTCATGTGTAAATTCTCTACAGTTATCCACTGGAAACAGAAGCCGTGGTTGCTTTGCTTGGTTGGCTCCTGGATATTTGATTTTAAAATCATTTTAAGTTACTAATTAAACCCAAATTATACTAGGCCAGGTATGGCAAGACCTAATGTTATGTTGGGGATATGGAACTTTTGCTTGTGTATCTGAAAGTGAATTTTAAAGACTCTGTTTCAGACTTCTACCTATCAGACTGAGCCCCTGTCAGCAGGTCTAAGAAGGAAGCACACTTAGTACCTGGAATACAAAGACTATACCCTTGGGGAGGAGGAAAGAGTTTGTACTTTACTCTTGAGTTCACTTCTGTTTTGGTGAATAATTATTTGTTCAGTTTTGTCTTGGATGAAGAGGTCTACATACAAATGTATCTTTTTGGCACACAATATAATTTTTCAGCTTCATATGCATGATATACATAACTTATCATTCAAAACAGCATAGTTAGACAAACACATCAACCCTTTAGTTTGGGGACCAGATGGGTAAGTAGAAAGAAAATTCATGGCTTGCTTATTCTTCTCCCAGAAGTTAGCATGTGGATTTCAGCCTTGCGATATCTCTTGGATGTGTTTCTGTTTTTTGTATAATTGTTACTCACAAAGATGATGTTTATCTCACACATTGTCTGGCTGGAATTACCACTGACTATGCAAATTACCATTTGTAATGATGACTGTTTTAACTGTAATCTTTTTGTTACCGAACTCAAGGGTTCTCTGCTTGGGGTGTGCTATTCAAGAAAGACGCTGGCTGTTAGGTAGTTTTATTTACTTGTAGCAAGTAGAGGAGACAGAAAGTTCACTCCCACAGAAATGCCTCCTGGAAGGGAGGCTTAGACATTACTCGTATACACTATTTTGTTAATTACGTATCGATTTCTTCTTTGCAGTTGGATACACTTGATCCTATTGGGTTCCTGTCAAGCTCATCCTGATTAACAGCTGCATCTGCAAAATACCATGCTGCATTTTAACATTAGCAAGAACCTCCCAGACCTCCAGACCCTTGACCTATCTAACACCCTCGCCTGTGAACATGGGCTTGAGCAGTATAACACAAATATCTAGCTGGCATGGGTGGTGGTGCACGCCATGGCCCTCATTAGGTATTCGAGAAGCAGCTGAGCAGGTGATCCCGGGGCTCATTTAACAGGAAGTTAAGTGACAGACTGTGGAGAATCACCATGTATTTTGAATGGTGTTCACCAATCTTTTCTTGGTGGCAGGACTGTCAGCTGCGAGTCTCAAAAAAGTGTCACCTCGTACACCCTCTGGGCTACAATAGAACATAAGTATGAAACATAGAATGTGAGTTATTAACCAGTTCCAGTGTAACAATGCTGACTCGGAACTGGAAGAGCAGTTGGAGTCATGCTGAGGAGTAGAAGGTGTGAGGCTTGAACTGGACCTTTGGAAGAGAGAGAAACACCGTCAGTTACCAGAATGCACCCAGCACGTGAGAGCTGGGTGTGAAGGCGTGAGGCCTGCCTTGGCACCCTGCCAGAAGCAGCTTGCATGCTGTTGATGTGAATTTTGGGTCCCAGTAGCTACTCCGCCCTATGCTGTCCTCATATGTGAGCATTGCTAGGTACATTTGGAAAAGACCCAGCTGGTGTTGCTTAGAGGAGGACATTAGTGTACACCCAGAGCACCCCAGCCTGGCACTGGGTGGTCACCCTGTATCTCCTACGGTCTAGGACAGAGGACTGCCCCCTGGTCGGGGTCAGCTCACAGTGTGACTTTTATCACACCTCTGAATTGGGGCCACCAGAACCAAGTCCTGTTCTTCTGTTTTACCCTCCTCTATGCCTTGCCCATTGCTGGGCCCCGAGGGCACACCTGAAGCTGAATCAATCTGCAAAGCCAGGTGGAGGCCAGTGGGAGGGTCTGGTGGGATTACACAGTGATAACAACCCTTGAAGGAACCTTAGAAAGCTAGTGGGTAAGGAGAATGATTCTTTCCTACTATCCAAATCCTCACCGTTGCTCTCTTTCCACATTCTTGTCTTGAAATCACTGCTAGAGACTATCCTTTGTCCGAAGTCAGGTAAGTAACTTCCTTCAAACAGACTGGGAGGGTCTCTAGAGCTGCCAGGGCCACAGGTAACATTTTTAACAGCCATAGGCCACTGATACTTTTGTTTTGCTTCTGTTCCACCTGGGGGAAAAAGTCCCCAAAGTTCGCTTTACTCCAAGGCCAATGGAAAGGTATATGAATGTCCTGAGCAGCATGGGCCTGCGGGAGGGGGACTGTGGGCCACTGAGCCCCCCAGAGAGGACTGTGTGGAAGGGGTCCAGGCCTGCACTCTCACACACACAGCAAGGCCAGGCCGGGAGCCTGTGTCATAGCACTGGACTGGGCGCTGTCCCCTCACTTGCACATCTGGCAGCAGGGACAGCCAGCTGCCCTGACAGCTGGCTCCTGCCAGGCCTGTGCGGGAAGGACATGCCAGGAGCTCTTTCTGTGGGTATTGGGCAGACATGTGCCAGTAAGTCCCCTCCCAGGAGCAAGGAAACCTTCTCCTTGTAGGGACACTTGCCTCTCGAACAAGGGGCGCTGCCTGGCAAGGAGCCATGCGTGCTTTGGATCGCACAGTCTAAGCAGTGGGTGAGGCAGGAACTCCTGGTCCGTGGCCTCTGAACCCCAGTTTTGCCCATGAGACCATACCACCCTGCCTGCCGTCGCCATCAAATCCAGCCACTTTATCTGGGAAATACTTTGTCTTTCACTCTCCTTTTCCTTTTCTGATCCCTGCCTCTGTTTGGTTTTGTTCCAGATGCACTTGTTGGGGAAGTAGATCAGGGAGGCCCCAGATATCTGGCCTGGGTGGGCTGTCTGCTATCACTTACAGACACATCTGCCTGCAGGCTACCTCCTCCCTGACAGCTGGCATCTGGCTTGGGCAGATGGTGGCTACCTCGGAATCTGCGGAGGCCCAGCTGCAGCGTGGCCGAGCTGAGGCCTGGCCTCCCTGCCCCTACCCATGGCCAGGTGCTGAGCATCCCCACCCTGGTCCCAGATGCACACGGGGCCCTGCAGCCAGTTTCTTCTCTTGTCCTTTGGTCAGGAAATGAGAGGAGAGGCTCAGAGACTGAACTCGCAAATTATGCAACAGTCACTTACAGCTTTGAGCCTTAAGTGGCAGGTGGCAGATGACCCCCAAAGGGCGTCTCTAGGGAGGACTGACCACACCCGCTGTAGTTTGGGCGGGACACGTGTGGGACTAGGGAGCCTGCCTACCCACCTGTGCCTCGCTCTCCCCAGCCGAACCATCTTTCTAAAAACACTGTATTTCTCTCAGTAGGAAATCTGGAAAAGCCTGAAAAATATAAAGAAAAACTCACCCTCAACTCTCCCAATAACATCTTGCTGCTTTCACATATCTTTTACATAACTGAATCACCCCACATATACAATTATACATCCTGTTTTAACACAATAACCTTTCGTTACTATAGACGTAATACATGTTCATTAGGTAGCACTCGGAAAATCCAACCACAAAGAAGAAAAGAAAATGGCTTTTTATTGCTTGAGAAATGACAAACATTAATATTCTGATGTTACCTTTCTAGTCTTTGTAATGAGTATTAATATAGCACAAGAGGAAAAAAGCACAGTAGGTTTATATTTTAATTGCTTTTTGGTAACTTTCCTCTTTCACTGAACTCGGCATGGATACTTTGTACATCGTTAAATGTTCTTTGCCGTATGTGTGATGGCAGAACACACAGATGCACTATGCTTGGCTCCTCCACCCGCCCCCCAGCTGTTAGAGCTTTGGTTTGGATCTAAGCCCACCCTGACTTGAGGAGTGCCGATCGGGGCCATCTCCGTGCATGGCACTGCCCAGATCCCGGCCTGGTGCCCTCGCAGACTACGGCAGGACCACACCTGCTAACGTGCATTGAAGTGCTTTGTGAAATACTCACGCTGCTCTGCACGTCTGCGGGGTTGTTGGTTTTTGTCGCTTAATTCAGGGAATAGTTGGCGTCCATGGAAATGGTGCATGTACTAAGCAAAGAATGATTAAAAAAAAGCAAATGCATAGTACTTCCCAGGCGCCAGGTACTATTTCAAGAGCTTCGTTTTATTTTTATCATGTTGAATCCTTAGAACCACCCTATGAGGTATGAGCTATTAATTATCTTAGCTTTTAGATCAGAGAACCGAGGCACACAGAGGTTAGGTATGTTGCTCAAGGCCACAGAGCCAGGTAGTGAGGAAGCTGGAATCTCAAACCAGTCTGGCTTGCAAGCCTAGTGTGTGCAAGGAAGCCTGCTGGGCCCCCTCCCCCCAGGGAAAAGGCAGGAGAGTGCCAGTGGGCCTGAAGCAGGGTTTCAGTGCCCCAGGACATCCTGACATCCCGTGTGATGCTAATAGGGGCCGGAGAGGCTTGTCTAAAAGGAGCTCATCAGCCTTTAGGCTCAGCCTGAAAGTTGGAATGCTTTGATAATGGCACACAAGTGTTTATTAAAACCTAGAGTCTTCTCTTGCACAGACACACATATACTTAGAAATAAAATGACATGGTGTGTTTTGTTTGCCTGAAAATGATCATGGCTGTGGCAGGAGGCGGTATGTAAGAAATGAGTGGAGTATAAATGATACTAAATCAGCCATGAATTGAATTTGTTGAAGGAAGGAGGTAAATATATGTATTTGCCTGGAGTTTGCCATACTAAAACATTTTTTAATTATTGGACAGTTCACAAATGCCCTTTGCAGGGCTATTCCAACCTAGGGTGTAATTGTTCAGAATAGAACAGAGGAACTAACCCAACTCTTGATTGCAGCTTTCCAAAATGCTTCCCCAGTGTTGTTAGTGCGTGGAAACATCCCCTACAGGCCCAGCTCCTCTGTGGGAACCTCAGAGGTTTGTTTGTTCATCTAAGAACTGTTAGTTTTCATCTGGAGCACAAGGATGACTCGTGATAGACACCACTGAGTTTGGGAGATAAGATACAGGCAGAACTTTTTTATTACTCTTTGCTTTATTGTACTTCACAGATGTTGTGGATTTGGGCAAATGGAAATCCAGATCCTCCACCAGCAAGATTACGATTCATGCCCTGGCTGGGGTGGCTCAGTGAGTTGGGTGTCCTAGAAACTGAGGGGTTGCTGGTTTGATTCCCAGTTGGGACAAGTGCCTGGGTTTTGGGCTAGGGACAACCTTTCCCTCTCTCTAAAAATAAATAAATACAATCTTTTTAAAAAAGATTATGACTTGGTTTATTGTGACACTCAGTTTATTGTGGTAGCCTGGAGCCAAACCCGTAGTATCTCCAAGGCATGTCTGTATAGAAATAAAAAATTAGCAGCACAAGGTAAGAGTTCAGCAAACATCCCAAACGATCCTGGAGGCTGGGGGTGACGAGGGAGCAGGGCAAGGATTGTGTCCTCTGACCAAGGCTTAGAGTTCTGGAGGGAGGGATGGGCGGAGGAGGGAAGCGGAAGCTCAGAGTGGTTTCTTTTTCCCCACTCCCACCGCTCGCATCTGAGGGTCCTGGGGCTCCGAGCTGAGCCTGGGTCGGAGGAAGGGCATGGTATGCTGCCACCTTTTCTCCTTCCTCTCTGCTTTATAAGCATTGGCCTGCGCTCGGCTGTGCACTTGGAGGAGAGAGAACTGCTTTCCAGCTGGCTGCAGCAGAGAGAGAGAAAGTGCCTCTTTTTCTATACCTTCTCTCTGCCTTATATGGCGGTGAAAGTTAGACTGCTCTGTATTTCTTCAGTGGCTTAATTTGCCAGGAAGAACAGCTGTGTAAGGAGATATATGTGGTTTACTCCAAAATCAATTTTACCTTATAAAAGATAGATTAATAGGAAACAATGCCCCAGAAAAGGTGAGGTGGGCCAGGCCCACTGACAACAAACTAGTTGAAGAGACTTCTGTGTGCTGGGAGATCCTAGCTTCTCTTCTGCCAACAGAAGCTCAATGAGGGCGCACCTTCCCCTACCCCTCGTCCCACCTCCACTCTCCCCTGAAAACCAGAGTTTAGTTCCTGCCCTAACTGACTATGGTCAATACCAGGAATTAGGGTAACAGAGAAAACCAAGGTCCAAAGCTCTGTAATTAGGCCTAGATTTCATGCAGGGCCGCTTTGTAAATATGCCTGATTTTTCCCTCCTGAAGGCAGCAGGAGAGGGCCGATCAGACTCCCGTAGGGAGGATGCCAATTTCCTAACCCACCCCACTGCTGTGGGGTACCCTGGCTCCATGGGGCAGTCACTGCAGCCCCGGCTCACACCTGTGAGCCCGCTGGGGTGCTGAGGGTCTTGCTCCAAGGTGAGGGAAAGGGAACGTAGGAGGGCACCCCAGGATTAGGCTCTCTGTGAACCAGAGGGAAGCTTTAGGAAGGGTCTGTAAGAAGTTCAGATCCCAGGATACCAAGGGTCCTAGATGCAGAGTAATAGGGGTCCTGTGTCTTAATTTCCATTTGCACACACATTGGCATAAGCAAGACAGAAATGTCAGCTCTTATTGCCCCTGAGCAGTCCTGAGAAACAGGAAGTCACACCGAAAGGTGACGACAATGGGGCTATCGAACGCTTGGTCTGCTGGGCAGAGGCCTGCGCTGGAACGAGGCCCCTGGAACCAATGGTCCAGCGGCGTCTTCACTCACGGGCAGGCCCCCGCCCTGTGAGACAGCACAGGGACTTGGGCCCAGGCACAGAAAGCACTAGGTGGCCAGCAAGCCAAGTTAAGACCAGGTGGTCCGAGGCACTCATGCAAAAATGTCGTCACCACCCGATTTCTACTCAAAAACTCAAGGCAGCTGATTTTATCTCCCTCCTAACTGCCTGCTTGAAGGACCCACCCAGATGTGCAGCTGATGGAGGTTTGCCGCTGCAGGACCTTCCTGGGGTGGTGGTGATGGGCAGTAGGACATCTTGTCCCCGCAGCCCAGGCGCCAAACATAGTCACCACGCAATGCAGCTGGCGAGGGAGGTCACCTGACCCTGAGATGGATAATTCTGCAAGCCTGACTTTTCCTAAAAGCCTACCTTTTCATGAAAACCCACTTCGTCCCAGCTCACAGAAGCCAAGCAGAGCCAGCCCTGAGGCAGCTCAGAGGCCCTTCTCTTCTTCCTCTGGGCAGCCTCCCTTGCGCTCCTGCATAAGCTCCAGACGTCCGGCTGGAGACCTCACTGCGCTTCCTCTCGACAGCACCAGTCACCCCGGACCGCAGAGGCTTTCGCAGCACCCACATCCCACCACAAGGGTTCTTCAGTGTTCACTTGGAAACACCTTTTGTTTCCTGATTCCTGGCTTTGAAGCTTCCTCCTAAATTTCACTAAAGCCTACTGTTAGGAGTTCATTGTCTTCCGCATGAGGCGTCTCCTCTTGCTTGTATGAAAAGGGCCGAAGCCTTGGTGACAAGACCATCTAGCAAAAGCCAGGGTCTGTCACCTCCAACAGGAACGGAAGCTTAGGTGCGTTCATTTAAAAAGTGTCCAGGGAGCAGTGAGCTCCTTCCCACCCACTGCACAGGTTAGATGGTATTGTTGCAGAAAATAACTCACACGCAGGAGAGATGGTGGAGCACGATTCTTTATTACGCGCGGGCTCAGGGGAAGAACCCAAATCCTGAGCCCTGATCTCTAACTTTCCGGGTTTAAATAGCCTCGGACCCCCTGCCTACGTGGCAAAGCGAGGTTGCAGAAGCTAAATGCGGAAGTTAGGTCTGACTCCCTTATATGGGAGACCAAGGAGCAAAGTGCGGGGTCCCAGCACAGAGGCACAGGGTCCTAACGCGGACGTTACAAAGTACAAAGTAGCCTAACATGGGGGTTGCCTGCCACAGCATCTGGACAGCTTTGTGAACTGCAGAGTTTCACTTTTCAAAGAAATGCGGGTTATTTTAGCTGCATTTCCAGAGGAGAAAGCAGGCTGTAGAGAAATCTAGACCATGTCCTAAGAGGACCAGTTTGAGGAACCAGGAAGGACAAGGCTGTGAAAGAGAAAACTGAAGGGGACATGGGGGCAACATTCAGAGCAGTGAGGGCCTGTGTCCGCTCCAAAGCGAAACACTGGGAGACAGAGCTTGACTTTATAGTTGCAAGAAGCTTCTAATAATTTGGCTGTTTAAATGTGGTAAGAGCTCGGCGAGGCAGGGCCCAGTCAGGCAGCAGCCACGCAGAGTCTGCAGACTCCCCTCGGGCACGGCGTGGCAGGGGTAACCTGCACAGTGCAGGCCAACTCTGAGAGCCTGCTGCCCGGCCGCTCTCTGAAAAGAAGTTCTGGGCATCACACATTTGAAGGGACAGACTGAGAATTTTCAGTGTCTGCCTAGAAACATCTGGCCTTTGTATTTACAGAAATAAAAAATGAATGAAACTGAGCAAAGGATGGAAACTGAGCATGGATAATTTTTCTAAGGTTTCTTTCAGTATTTGATTTTGTATATCTTGCATTCCTCTCAATTTTCAGGTTCTGTTTTCTTTCTTTTACTCCTCCCCATATGTTATTATAGTCTCTCTCTCTAGCTCTCTGCTTACACAGGAGGTTTTCATTCACGCCTCTGACGGTATGGATCTGCAGGAGTTTAAGCGCTGGCTGTTTGTGATATGATTAGAGCAAAAAAAACAAAACAAAACCCTATAATGTCTTGCCTAGTCTGGTAAGTATTTCTTTACACTTTTTCTCTTTTCTCCTGGCCAAGACCATGTCCAGGTTTAAGGGAAGTCATTAATGGGGACCCCTGGACAACCCTTGAGCGCCCCAGGGCCCCTCCATCAGTTCCATCTTTGTCCATTGCTGACTGTGAGCAGCTTAATTTGTACTCACTGCTGTGTCCCCTTCCTCCTCAGCCAGATAGGAAACATGGGAGGCTCTCGATGGTGGCGAAAATGAATGAACTAACAAATAATAAAGGAATTAGAAGACAGAAAAAGAGAAAAACAGTTAATGCTCGTACTGTTAAAAGTAAAAAGAACAACAGAGCCGAGTTGCCAGAATGATTCTGGAGGAGTTTGCACACGGGCAAGCATGACCGAGCTGATGTTTCAACAAAGAAAGAAAAGAAATAACGAGGACTTTCCCTAATACTGGAATGACATATACCATAATTACAATAATTAACATTATGCTGGCAAAAGAATACACATCAATTAAAACAGCAGAAAGTTCAGAAACAGACTCAGTTCAGTATATAATTAAGGTCCCCTTTAAAATCAGTAGGAAAAAGATGACTTATTCATGAGGTAACTAACTTTGGGAAAACCAGAGTCTCATCTCAGCCTTCAGACTAGAAAAACTTTCAGAAATGATACCAGGGAATACTGGAGGAAAATATAGGTGAAGTTTATATACATTTTGAAGAAAAGAACACCGAAGACAGAATTTGAAATGAGAAGTATTAATATGTTTGAATAAAAATATCGGTATACCAAAATACAGTGAATAAAATGTAAAGGCAAATGGCAAAACAAAGAAGAAAGTATTAACAACACACACGAAAAAGTTACTATGATAAGCGTGAAGCTCTCACTAGCCAATCAGAAAGAGAGACCTGTTTCAGTGGGAGACAGAGCAAAGCCCGCAAACAGTAAACCAACCAGAATAAACAGAAGTGTCCCCTGAGCGCATGGCAGTTGAGCGTTGTGGCTGATGGCGCATCAAAACTCTGAGATTCCGCCTTTTGCTAAGCTAGCGGACAACCTGTTTTTGTTTAATGTAAACACTGATGTTGGCTCCGGTTTGGGGAAGGAGACTCTCATTTGTGCATGAATGGGTGCAGCCTTTTTTTAGGTGTGTTTGGCAATCTCAAAATAGTTGGTGCTTTGAAAATATTCAGACTCTTTGACAAGGAAAATTCCACTTATGGGATTTTTTCCTAAAGAAATAAATTGTATGCGGCGTGTGCTGTAGGCATGTTTGTTCCAGCACTGGGCAGGTGCTGGACCAGCCTCAACATCTAACAGTTGTGACTGGCGGACCCCGTTTTGACGTGTCCCGTGTCGCCCTCACTGACGTGGCAGCAGCATGTTTCACCACACGGAAAGACTCGCACCGGGTACACTTCTTGTTGCTGGTTTTTAAATAGCTTATTTCTTTTTTTATCATTTATTTATTTTCTTCTAGATGGTTTGTTTAAAAAATGGTTTTGTTTGTTGGTTTATTTTGTTTTTCGGTTGCCAGATGGGGGCGGGGGTTGGGAGGCTGGGGAAAAAGATCAAGGAATTAAGAAATACAAATTGGCAGTTACAAAATAACCATGGGGATGTAAAGTACAGCGTAGGAAAATAGTTGAAATATTGTAATAACCACGCGTATGATGCTGAGTGGGGTGCCAGACTCGTCAGGGGATCACTTTGTCAGTCATATGAATGTCTAACCACTATGATGTACACCTGAAACTAATGTAATATTGAATGTCAACTGTTATCAAAAAATGCTAAAATTAAGAAAAATTGGCATCACCTTTGAGTAAAAGAAGTGAAATTTAGTCTGAAAGCTCGAGGAGGTGGAGTAGAGCTGTGGCCCCCCGGTGCCTACTGCCTCCGACCGAGCTCCAGGAGCACCCCGAAAGCACGCCGCTCTGGCCCGGAGGGCACCTGCCACCCTGCCCTGCGCTGTGGAAGCTGCGTGCGGTGCAAACGGCAGACTGCGGCTGGGAGAGTGGGTGGCAGCACTGGCAGCACTCCTGGGAAGGTGTCACTGGCAGCACTCCTGGGAAGGTGTCACCATCAGGTGCTTCTCTTCCATCTCCTTGAGGCCTGGAACTGCTGCGCAAGGCACTAAA
Source organism: Tonatia bakeri (assembly GCA_004024845.1). Classification (NCBI taxonomy): domain Eukaryota; kingdom Metazoa; phylum Chordata; class Mammalia; order Chiroptera; family Phyllostomidae; genus Tonatia; species Tonatia bakeri. Next base: position 18,925 of record PVIA01011347.1, read on the forward strand.
CTGTGAACTAGGTCAAATCTGACCCCTGTCCCAGCCTCTGGTTTACGGGAAACATACCTTCAGGCACAAGTGCCCGAGAGCTGGCCACTGTGCCAGGGCAAGCATGAGGCACCTGTAGTCTTCTTGGAGAGACTCTGTTTTCTCCTTTTCTCCCCTTTCCTCTCCTCCCCTCTCCCCCTACCCTACTATCCCCTTCCCTCTGGTTTGTTCACCAATCCTCTTCAGGGTGAAGCTCAGTCGGAGGGTGGGTTCCCATTGCAGGAAATCTGGAGCCCCCACAGCCCCGGGCGGGCATTGTGAATATGCCTAAATGCCTGGAGTGCCGGTCCTGGAAAGGACCCGAAAGAGCAGTTCCCTCATTCCACAGACACAGGGAAGGAGGTCCAGAGGGACAAAGGGCCTTCTCCAAGGTCATATGGCTCCTCCCAATTCCAGGCTTCGGTTTAGAAGCCCAGGGCCCTTTCCCAGAGCCAAATCCGCTGGTTTGTGTGGTGGTGGCGGGGAAGGGATGGGAGTGCAGGGGAGATGGGGGTTGTGGCGAGTTGCTAAAATGCAGGGTCCTGGGTCCTACCCCAGACCCACTGAATCAGCCTCTCTGGGAGTGGAACCGGGTGAGTTGTATTTTAGCATCAAGCAACTCTTATGCAGCCCTGTTTACTTCATCAACACCTTCAAGCCTTGCTTCTAAATGAGCTATGCAGAGTAGCTACCCTTTATAGATTGTCTCCTAGAGAACATAGAAAGAACATATGCTATTATTTGCCACTGGACAGCCATGCCCTCAGTTAGCTACAGTGTATGACAGCCAGCTCCTGTCCTTTACCACAAGCCTACAGTTAAATATTCTGAACAATCTAAGCCAATGGGAAATGACCATACCTGTGTAGCCCCTTTAAGAACCTTTACTGGCCCTGGGTTCTTGGATGGGCGTGCTCACTTCTTTAGGTCACTCCCAGCTTATCTCACCATTACTGCCACTGTTTTTGATGCATCTTGCTTCATACATGTGTCTCTGGTCCGAGACCAGATGTTTCCTGATACCGGCTGAAACCACCCTTCCACTAATCGACCCAAAGGACCTGGCAAGTCCCTGGGAGATAAGGGTGGCTGGGGTCTGCCCTGGGGAATGTTTTGGAAGGTTTACTGGGGCGCGTGGATGAGTGATGGCCAGGCTGAGGGCCCGCTGCACAACGTGGTCCGCGGTGCTAAGCAGGCACTTCCAACAGAATTAACAGAAAAGAGAAAACATGTGAACCCAGCGGGATCTGTGGGACTCCGTGACAGCTGAGGCCTTGGGCGGGGCCTGTCCCATGGCGACCCTGCATCTGGTCGCTCCCGCCTGCCTCATGGCAGGTCCTCCCCTGACTCCCGAGACTCTGCAGCCCTCTCCCCATGGTCTGTCCGGCAAAGACAGCGCTGGGCTTCCCGAAGGACCCCGTCAGGGGAAGCCGCTCACTCTAAGACAACCTCTGTGTCAGCAGGGCCTCAGGGCAGGGCTACAGAAGTTTCCTTCGTTTATTTTACTTTTCAGAAAGGTGAGGTTTGGGGCTTGAGAAGAGGGAGAAAGAGGCTGTAGTTTTAATCTGTCTGAAAGCTGCTGTTGGTAAACAAAACCAGAGGCTCCAAGAGAGTGGGGGAATGGTGTCCCCCACGCCAAGCCCAGTGTCCAGCACTAGCAAGGTGCTTAAAAAACCACATGTCAAGTGGATCAGCCACTATCTGGATGTGGTCATCAGGGGGGCAGCCACATCCTGCTGGTGGCATCAGTGAACACCGGCGTGGCTGACCACACAGTCCAGGGTGTGGGCCGGAGACATCCAAACACGCAAGCACACTTCTGTCGGGGCCCCGGGGGTGCTTTGGTGTGTCGGGGACTGTTTCATATTTATCAAACACGCAAGGCTAATGCGTGGGACTGGAGGCTAAGCCGCCCATGGGTCAGCAGTGAGACCTCAATGTGCCATGCCCTGGCGTGTTCTCTGTAGGCAGGCAGTCCCCATTGGAACCCAAGAGTGACCCAGGTGGTGACCTGGCGACACAGAGCCAGAAGCCGGGAAACTAGAGGAACCAGACATCTCTTGACACCAAGATAACTAAGGGGCTTTGTAAAATTGTCCAGACAATTGTCCACACCGCTGGCGCCGACGGCCCCTGTGACTTGGCATCCAGGCTGTGAAAGGACGGGGCACCCAGGCCTCACCTGTGTCTCCATCTCTGGACCGACCGGTCTCTGCCTGTGACTCTCCTGTGACTCCTAGACTTTGTGACCCTTTTGACTGACTTTACAGCCTTTCTTTTCCCCAGGTTTTTTTTTTTTGAGATATAAGTGACATATAGCACTGTATGCAGCAGAGTGACCTGACTCACATACACTGTGTCTTTCTCACAATAAGCTTTGTTACTATCCATCAGCTCCTCTAGTTACAGAACTATTTTTTCCTTGTGATGAATGCATAGAGGAATTAGGCTCTTGGCACTTTCAGGCGTGCCACCGGCAGCGCCAGCTGCGGTCACGGTGTCGCACCTCACACCGGCGGCACTCACACATCTGGTAGCAGGCAGTCTGTGCCTCCAGCCCTGCCTCTGGTGACCGCAGATTTCTTCTGTAAGTTTGGTTGTTTTAACCCCCCACACAAGGTCACGCAGCACCTCTGAGCACTGACCAGCAGCAGTATACATCAGGCTTGTAGACGGGTCATTTCAGGGATCGTTGTGTCACTTGTTCTCCCCTACCCTCTCCGTGCTGTGGTGTGCAGGAAGCACAAAGAGTTTGGACAAATGGTGGTCAAAACCTCCAATGCCGGGTGAGGAGGCCATGGCACCTGAGGAGACCCCTCACACTGGGGTGCTGGGTGGGGAGGGGAAGTGGACACAGCTTTGGCCCACCCTGTGAGTGACCGTTTCTCTCCTGCCTGTCTCTGACACTAGTAGGGACTCTCTAACCTGCCGAGGAGCCTCTGGCTTCCTTTGGGAGTAGAACTCTTCAGCTCGGGACCTCCAGCGCATGGCAAAGGGAAAGCACCACCCAGAAGTCAAGGAGAACACAAAGCATTAGAATCAGAAGGAAGTGACAATCAGATGGTGCCCAGAACAATGTTCAGTACTCATGAGGTACTCGATACTTACTGTCTGACTGACTGACTGAATGAATGAATGAGCCTGAATGGTCCAACTGCCTCTTTTTGCAAGGAGGAAACAGACCAAAGTCACCGAGGACGTTATTCCTTCTGACTCACACAGTGGAGTGATAGCGCCGGGACAGACTGGTAAGGTTCTTGAGTCTCAGCTCAGGGAGAGCAGGGGTGGAGAGAAGGAGATAAGAGTGAAAACTGAGACCTATAAACAGAGTAAAAGGATTTTAGATGATTACACAAGAAGAACCCAACCAGTATCAACCTCAGTGTGTTGGGTCCTGGACCCCACCTCCCCTCTCACTCTCTCATCCCTCTCCCCTTCCATCCGGGTCTTCCTGGGTGAGCCTCTGTTAATTATTTTCTCTTGCTTTTATCTTTAGTTTCTCCTCTCTTTATCCCCCATACTGGGCATATGTGATCATGCCTCACACATGAATAAAACTCTCATAGACCCAGCTCACCTCAAAACCTGGCCTTATTCCTCTCTGACTCTTCACCATCGCCCTCTTTGAAAAAGGGGATGAGACCTGCACTGCTCAGCACGCTGGGTCCCTGGCTCCACGTGGCTAGGCAGCACTGACAGGTGGCCAGTCTGAACCAACATGTGCCGTGAGCACCAAACATACACCAATTTCAAAGACAGCGTGAAAAAAGAACATACATATTTCATTAATAATTATTTTGAGTACGCTGCAATAATGAAACTATATTGCTAACATTAATTTCACCTGTTACTTTTTACGTTTGATGCGGCTACCCGAAAATTTAAAGTCACACGTGTGGTATGCATCATCCTGTATCTCTGCTGGGCAGCCCTGGTCTAGACGCTGCTTAAAAGTGTTTAAAGACCATGTCATGTTAAAGCTTAATGCCCATAAAGTTAAAATGCGCTTTGGTCTGTAAAGAGCTTCTGTTGTCAAACCATCATTTACAGCCACCTTTTAAGCGAGGGAACACAGAGGCTGTGACATGGGAAACTGTGATGGAAATAACAGGGTAACTTGCTTATTAGCCAGCAGAGTTGAGCCTGAAGGCACGGTAGTGATGCAGCCGAGCTGGTGCAGGCTGTACGCCTCTCCTCAGCCAACCCGGCTGTACCGACATGCTCAGAGTCTGTCCGCCGGCGTGCCTTCCCGAGGGCAGCTCAGGGCCCCTGAGACCGGCCAGGCATGCCCCCGTGGGGTGGAAAGGAGGGCGTGTGTGGCTGCAGAGGTGCCTGGAGGAGCCTCAGACAGCATCTGGACACCTGGGCCCTGACTGTCACAGCGCCTCCAGGTTCCCTCCGGGCGCACTCTGTCCTCCAGAGCACAGGCCTGTCCCTGCGGCCCCCATTCTTCTTCCTCACACTTAGTACCCAGGAGGCCAGAGTGGGTTACCTGAGATGTCTGAGCCTTGGCTTCCCTGACGGGCACCAGGATGGCAATGTCCCATGGAGTGACGGAGGGTCAGTGAGAACACCCACACACTGTGAATCTCAACACACGTTGATAAGAGCTGAAAAGGACCTGTAGGGCCCTCCAGTCCAGCTCTCCCCCAAACTCAGGAAGGCCTGTGTGCTTGCCCTGCTGTCAGGCTCCGCTTGTTCACGGCTTGTGGTGGCCAGCTTGCTGTCCCAGACCCTTCTGTGTGATACATTTCACTTACTTTTATCGTGGTAAAATATGCATAACGTAAGAGTTCCCATTTTAACCGTGTTAACGTCCTGCTCCATGGCATTAAATGCACTCACATTGCTGGGCAGTCTTTCCACCACCCATTCCAGACCTTGTGCTCCATCCCAGATGGAAACTCTGTACTCATTAACACCGACTCCCATCCCCAGTATCCTCAGGCCCTGGTCATCCCTGCTCTTCCTGTCCTGATGATTTTGATGACTCCAGGTATCTCGAATAATTGGGACCCTACAGTATTTGTCCTTTTGTGACTGGATTATCTCACTTAATATCATGTCTTTAAGATTCATCCGCACTGTACCATGTGTCAGGGTTTCTTTTGTTTCTAAGAGAGAGTAATATTCCACTGTATGTACAGACCACATTTTGTTTATCCATTCATCCACTGATGGACCGTCAGTTTTTGTACGTTCCTGCCAGTTCCTCCACGCAGTGAGCTGAACCCTGCCTTCCTGCGGTTTGCCCAGAGCTGCCTGGGGCCGCAGGATGAGACTGCTCACACGTCACCCCCCAGCCCTGGGTGCCTGGATTGGAAGAGAAGTCCCGAATGCCTGTTTACAGACACTTCGCGGTCATGGTTTAGCTTCTCAGACCCACGTTAACATCCTGATCCCCTTTTAAACGGGAATTATCCCACAGCAGCTGACCTGGACTCTCCTTTGGCACTGCACCCTCTCTTATCTCAGCCCTTTGCTAACGCAGCCCGAGAACACTGCCTGTTTTTGGCAGCCGAGTTTCATTAATTCATGTATTGATCAAGTTTTATTGGGTGCCTCATAAAGGTGAGGCAGTTCAGTGCAGCCGCTTAGAGCTCGAGGTCAGATTCCAGAATCTACCCCTTACTATGTGCCATGGGCATGTCCCCACTCCTTAGACCCTCGGTCTCCTTGTCCATGAAACAGAAATAGCACCGGAGCCCGCCTTGCTGGGCTGTTGCGAGGACAGAACGAGCGCGTGTCTGTGGAAACACAGAGGAGCGTCTGGCACTCGTGAAACATGTTGTTCTCCACGCAGGACCCGGTGCCAGGAGCCCCGGCCCGGCAGGCAGCCTGCCGTCCGGCCGGGCTCCCTGTGGTTCAGAGCTGCTGAAGTGGCTGGGCAGATAAACCATTACATGACAACCAGAATTTACTCAAGGGCAAATGTATAATTAAAAGATACCTTCTCAAGTAGAAATAAGCCCCAATTACACTCCAGTGTATTAAGTCTTAGGATATGAGATTTACAGATGATATGGAGCTCAAAAGTGGGGCATCTAACTCACCCTCACTTACTCACTCGTTCATTCACGAAAAATGAACACTTACTAGGTTCTCACCACGTGTTAGTCACTGTTGGTGGTTCTGGTGGGAGTAGCAGTAGAATGAACAAAGACCTCTCTCTTAAGAAGCTTACATTCTCCTGAGGAAAGACAGACAAAAGCATAAATAAAACTATAAATAATAAAAATTACACTATACATTAATAAATAATAAGTACAATTATATTTACCATCTACCTGGGTGGTAGAGGTGGTATAATTTTTTTAATCCTCACCCAAGGACATGCTCAATAATTTTAGAGAGAGGGGAAGGGAGGGAAAAAGAGAGAGAGAGAAACATGGATGTGAGAGAGGAACACTGATCGGCTGCCTCCCATATGTGCCCCACTGGGGACCAAACCTGCAACGCAGGTATGTGCCCTGACCAGGTATTCAACCTGCAACCTTTCGGTTTGCGGGACCATGTCCCCACCAGCTGAGACACACCGGCCAGCGTGATGTGATTTTTGAGAGATGGCATGTTTGACAAGAACAATGAGGACATCTGGATGACTCTGGGGTTTCTGTCTTGAGCAACAGGAAGCCAGCGTGTGAGGTCCGGGTGGCTTCCCTGGGGAGGGTCACCTGCATAGGGCCTGGAGGGACAGCAGCCTCCGTCCAAGTGCAGGGCACCGGGAACAGAGCTTGCACTAAGCTTCTGGGCCACTACGGTGTCCTGCGAAGTCTTCCCCGTGCAGACGTGCTCTGTCTTCTCTAGCACATTCAGGATTTAAGGGAAAATTTTGTTTTTAGAGACTTCAAAAACAACCTTGACTTTCAGCATTCCAAGAAGCTGGTCTTCCTAGTATTGTGTCTTCTAAGAGGTTGATAAGTCTGCATCCCACGTTTTCTTTTTCAGTAGCTGATTAAAAAAAAAAATAGTTGAGTCGAACCCGGTCAAGGACAGAGTCCTGTGTCACACCTCCCTTCCTGCTGATATTGGCCCCATTAACCAGCCCTCTTGGGGCACGGCCACAAATCAACTCAACTGTAAGATAATAGTACGCAGCCTGCGTTTCTCCACCCTCCTCCCTAATAACAGCTCTTGAGAGTCGCTGAGATAAGGTGTGTGACAGTGCTGGAGAGTTCTCCAGGGTTACGCAAATTGTCATTATTTATGACTTGGCCCCTGGGAACAGAGAGACGGAGGGACTCAGTGAGCACGCTGCTGTCATAGAGCAGTGGGGCCATGCTATACTGTCATTTCCCTTGTGTGTAGCAGACCTACTGGCTTTGAGAGACTGCTGTAGCTCTTGAAGCTACTTCTGTGGATGTGAAACAAATGGCGAGAGTTTAAATAGGTCCTTTTTATTATCGCATTGAAATTAAGTTGAGCAAGTTGTGTTCTGCCCTGATTTTATACACTTGTGCTTCTTCGGGGGAAGGCGTGGGGGGAGAGAAGACTGAGGAGCAGAATCAGCTGCTTCTTAAGAGACAGAAAACCTTTGGTGACCGTAAACATACTAGGAGACGTGTCCATGACTAGAGTGAGAGGTGACAAACATTTGTCAAACACCGAAGGGGAACTGGCATATATATCATTTTTATAACTTCTCTGTTAATCCTGTGAGTGATTCCTGTGGCCATTCATAACTGAGGAAAACTAGGCTCAGAACAACACAGTAGTTTTTCCAAGGACGTACAGCTGAGTAGGAAGTAGTAAGTCAGGACTCCTGACCTCAGAGTTCGCCATGTCTGCTACGCTCTGCTTCCTTCTTAACTGACTGAACACAGGTTTATTGGCTCTCCTGCCATTTGCTAGGTTCTGGGGACACAAAGGAGTATAAGCCAGGGCCTCTGCTCTTCATGGATTTTAGACCCAGGAAGAGGACAAAGAAGGCATGTGCTGAAAAAAACCATAGTACATGGTCGTAAATGTTAATTGTCATGTGGGTGATTCAGCACACACACTTCAGAGAAGTTCAGTGGGGAGAGACGTGTGTGCACTGCTGGGGTCAGGGAAGGCTTCCTGGAGGAAGTGACATTTTATTTACTCTTTTGCGTCTTTTTTGTGACAGCCCACTCTGTACCATGCGTGGCCCTAAGCACTGGGGACAAAGCTGTAAAGACACGACACTTGATATCTATTCTCTTGAAGCTTACCAAGTGTGTGTGTGGGGGAGAGGCTGGGAAGAAGAGGAAGAGAGCGATGGGATGCGGGAGCGAGAAAATAAAATAAACAAGCAAGACAATTTAAGAAAGCACGGAATGCTGTACAAGTTTTCAATGATGGGAGACTGGTTTAAATTGTTTTCTCTGAGAAGTTGACTCAGAGCTGACATTGGACAGATAGGAAGCTGCTATGGAAGAGCTGGCACAGTATGGGTAACAGCAAGTGCGAAGCCCCAAGGAGGGAGTCGGACAGAGTGTGTGGCTGGAGCCTGTTGTCAAGCAGGAGGCCTGGAGAGGGAGGGAGGTGAGATGGGCAAGGCAGGCCGGGGTTAGGCTACGCAGGGCCTGGGAGGGCCCAGGTTTGGAAGGTGTGGCTTTAACTCTAGGGCAGTGGGACCTCCTTGAGGCTGCTTGCTCTGTGAACAACAAGTGTCTTGGGATAGCAAGGAGGAGTGTGGGTGTGTGTTGGGGACTTGAGAATCCCTCTGTTCCCAACTAGGGGATAATACTGGAGGGCTGGGTGGTGGTCATTCCAGACCTGATTCCAACGCGTCAAGGGAGGAAGAGTTCTTCAAGGAATTCTCCACGGCCCCGCTTCCCCAGACCTCACCCTCGCTGTGTGCGGGGAGGGCAGGGAACGCGGAGGGTATTTTAGTTCTGGATCTGTCACCCACAGGTCTCGTTGGTGCACAAGGAGATAGTCTCATGACTAGTGTGGCTCAGTTGGTTGGGCATCGTCCCACAAAGTGAAAAGGTCGCCAGTTAGATCCCCAGTCAGGGCACAGGCCTGGGCTGCGGGCCAGGCCCCGGTCGGGGGTGTGAGAGAGGTGACCGATCCATGTTGCTTTCAAACCTTGGTGTCTCTCTCCCTCTCTTTCTCCCTGCCTTCTCCTCTCTCTAAAAATAAATAAAAATTAAAATCTTTAAAAAATATATGAGGAGATATTATATTTCCCTCCAAAATATATAAATATTTCTACATTTATAATTAAGTGTTGACTTTTACATGTGGGAAAGTGTTGGAATCTTACCAGTTCCCACCAGGTGGGCACACTTGTATCACCAGTGCCCGGGTGCAGAAGCAGGACACAGCCAGAATCCCAGACGGCCCCTCACACTTGCTGCTGTCACGGGGAGTGGCTCTGCTGACTTCTAACACTGACATTAGTTTTGTCTGTTTATGAACTTTATGTAAAAAGAGATATTCAGCCTACGTTTTGGCTTCTTTTGATCAGTACTACGTGGGCGAGGTGAGCCCGCGTCGCTGCCTCAGGCTGGTTGTCATTCACTCTCGTTGCCACATCGCACTCCATTGTGCGCTCCAGTTTGTCCCCTCTGCTCTGGAGGGGCCTGTGGGTGGTTCCATCGGGACACAGTGTGCTGCCGTGAGCATTTTTGCACATGTCTCCTGGCACACACAGAGGATGCGTTTCCACTGGGTATGCATTAGGAGCAGAACCGCTGGGTCAGAGGTTACGTGTACATTTAGGTTCAGTAAACACTGTCAGACAGTTTTCCCGCTTGGTTGTGTCCGTGCTAGTTAGCTTTAAAAACCAGACGGAAAGTACTGCTCACTACGTCGAACGAATACCCTGGGTTTGGGCAGCCTGTCCTAGGTAGGCCTATTCCTGGGACAAACTTCTATGTTGCACGCTGCTGACACAGACAGACTGCGCATTCCCGTGCTTGGTCTAAACTGAGTTTGCGTTTCTTACATCAGACAGACTCTGGTAACTAACAAAGCAGAGATAAGGACTTCTTATGTGTCAGGAGTTCCCCACAGCCTGGTCCTTTAACTTAGGCAAGAGGTACGTCCAGCCTATGCCATCATGATCACGTCGCGAGCCTTGGATGCGCATGCCCATCTCTCAACAAAGCAGCCAGGCTTGCGGGAGCCTGAGAAAAAGGAGAAGACCTGGCTGTCTCCTGAGGCCACTTGCACGGCTGTCCGCGGCTCCCATTCATTCTGAACGGAACTGTGGAGATGGGTAACTCTGTGGCGATCCTTGGTTAGCCTTCTCCCTCATCCGAGAGGTGCCCACTGCTAACTCAGCCTTTGCTTTGTTCGATACTGACTCTGGGCCCCTCCAACAGCAACGGAAGCGGAGGGCCACCCTTGAGAGACATTCCACGCGTAATAGGATGCTGTGGACAGAGAAACCAGAGAGGGAACCTCGGCGGAACATCCAGGGGCTGGTGCTCCAGATCGCAAAGAAGTTATTTCTGACAAGACGACTCTGGAAACAGCAGACATTTGGTTATTGGATCCCGGTCTGTCTCCAAAGCACACGCTTTTTACTTTCGTGCTACGTCACCTCCGTTCTCCTAAAGAGTGCCTCTCCCACACCGAGCTGGCCACACGAGGTGCTGGAAGTACGGCAGCTATGCTGTTCGAAGAATCCACCGTTTGAAGGACCGCGATCGATGAACTCATTAATGATGCGTAGAGTTCGGTGTAAAACTCCCCTCTGCTAACGTGCTGTGTCAGGTGAACCTGGCCAAGGGGGAGGCTTGGTGACTGTTGATTTTCACAGAGTAGGCACTGAGATAACACTAATGACAGCAATAAAGGAATCTTATCAGCCTTAAGTTTATTTCAAAGGTAGGTGAAGGAAAGAGCACTGAATGAGACTTGTGGGGTTTTTAATCCCACTTCTGCCGCTAACCATGTTTGTGTCCTTGGGCAAGTTACCTCAGCCCTTGGACTGCTCCTGCTCACCTGTGAGGTGGGATTTACAGACTGCGTCGTGTTCTAGTCTTGCCCAGTGCCTGTGCTTTGCAAGTCTGTATCCCTAAGAAAAGATGCATCCCAGTTTAGTGTTTGTGACATGCCCTTTGGAGGGAAAGAAAATGCCACTTTTCCCCTCTTTTCTCCATGCACTGTGTCCAGAGCTTTGGGACCTAAGGCACAACATGTTTTAATTTCCTGGAGATTATGCATGTCTGCCATAATATTTTATACTACATTATTATAATGCTATTATAGAGGGATATGGAGATCTTTTGAAGGAAACTCTTACTCCTTTTTAAAAATAATTTTTTATTTTTAATTACAGTTGATGTACAATATTATGTGAGTTTCAGGTGTACAACCCAGTGATCGGACAGCTATATCGCTTACACAGTGACCACCCTGTTAAGTCTTGCACACATCTGACACCACGCCCAGTTGTTACAATATTGTTGACCGTGTTCTCTGGGCTGCACTTGAAGCCACATGAGCGTCCTGTAACTGTCCGTTTGTGCTTCTTAATCCCTTCCCCTGTTTTCCATCCATCCTCTCAACCCCTCTCCCTTCTGACAACTGTCAAAATATTCTCTGTATCTATGACTCTGTTTATATTCTTCTTGTGGTTTATTTTGTTTCTTAGATTTTACATGTAAGTGAAATCATATAGCATTTTTCTTTTTCTATCTGACTTATTTCACTGAGCACAATGCCTTCCAGGTCCATCTGTGTTGTTGCAGATGGCAAGATTTTATTTTTTTTCATGGCTGAGTCATATTCCATTGTATATATGCATCACTCTGTCTTATCCGTTCACCTGTCAATGGACACTTAGGTTGTTTCCATATCTTAGTTATTGTAAATAATTCTGCAGTAAGCATATGAATGCATGTGTCTCTTCAATTTAGTGTTTTGAGTTTCTCTGGATAAATATCCAGAAATGAAATACTGGGTCCTTATTTGTCTCTTCTTACAGCCTTTGTTTTAAAGTTTATTTTGTCTGGTGCAAGTATGACTACCCCAGATTTTTTGTTTCTTTCCATTTTCATAAAATATCTTTTTCCATCCCTTTATTTTCAGCCTGTGTGTGTCTTTCAATATAAAGTGAGTTCCTTGTACACAGCATAGGAAAAGATCCTGTTTTCCTACACATTCAGCCATCCTATGTCTTTTGATTGGAGCATTTAATCCATTTGCATTTAAAGTAATTGTGGATAGATATGTATATATTGCCATTTTATAGTCTGTATTTTTTATCTTCTTAAAGAAGACCTTTTAACATTTCATATAATACTGGTTTGGTGGTGATGAGCTCCTTTAGTTTTTTCTTATCTGAGAAGCTCTGCATCTGCCCTTCCATTCTAAACGATAGCTTTGCTGGGTAGAGCAGTCTGCATTGCAGTCTTTGCTTTTCATCACTGTGAACATTTCGTGTGGACCAGTTCCTTCTGGTCTACAAGTTTTTGTTCAGAAATCAGCTGACAGTCTTATGGGCACTACATTGTAGATAATGAGCTGCTTTTCTCTTGCTACTTTCAAGATGCTCTCCTTGTCTTTAAGCTTTGCCATTTTAATTATGATGTGTGTGTGTTTTGGTGTGGACCTCTTTGTATCCACCTTGTTTGGGACTCTCTTTGCTTCCTGGACTTGTGTGTCTTTTTTCCTTCACCGGGTTTGGGAAGTTTTCTGTCATTATTTCCTCAAATAAGTTCTCAATGCCTTGCTCTCTCTCTTCTCCTTTTGGTGCCCCTGTCCGTCAGGCAGATGTTGTTATGCTTTGTGTTGTCCAGAAGTCCCTTAAAGTGTTCTCATTTTTTAAACTTCTTTTTTTGATTTTTGCTGATCTGATTGGGTGTTTTCTGCTTCCTTGTCTACCAAATCACTGATTTAATTCTCTTCTTCGTGCATTCTGCTGTTGATGCCTTCTAGTGTATTCTTCATTTCAGTTTTGTTCATTTCTGGGTGTTTTTTTTTGTGGTTTCTATGTACTTTTTTATGCTACTGAAGTTCTACATTCCTTGAGCATCTTTATAACCATTGTTTTGAACTCTGTGCCTGGTAGCTTGCTTGCCTTTATTTCATTTAGTTCTTTTTCTGGAGATTTCTCATGTTTTTTCATTTGTGACCTGTTTCTTTATGTCCCCATTTTGGCTGCCTCTCTGTTTGTTTTTGTGAATTAGGTAGATCCACTATGTCTCACAGTCTTGGTAGAGTGACCTCATATAGTAGGTCTGCTGTAGGGCCCAGTGTCCATGGTCATTCTAGCTGGGTGCTCCAGGTGTGCCCTTGCTCCATATGCGCTGTGTGCATCCTCTTATTGTGGCTGAGACTTTATTGCTGTTGGCATGTCAGTGGGAGGGATTGACCCCCAGGCTGATTGACTGTGAGGACCAGCTGAGACTATAGCAGACCCTGCTATGCAGGCTGACCCCACAGAGCTGAACTTCAGCAGGACTCTGGTGCCTGCTGAGTCTGCCCCTTGAGTGTGTCTGGTGTGGAGCTGGTTTGGTCTCCAGCTGTCCACTCGGTGTGCTGGCTGTTGGGCCTCTTGGGAGGAGCAGGCCAAGGTCAGCTGCCTGCTGTGCCCTGCCCAGGGTCATCTGGCATGAGCTCTAAATGAATCTGTACATGGCTGCTCTTGTGCTGGGCTTGGAGGTACTGAGGAGAGGCCAAGCTGTGGACAGAGTCTGGCTGCTGCTAATGCCAGGCCAGGGGCCCCTTAATAAGAGATATAGGGCACCCAGAGAGCAGATGCTGCTTGTTTGGGGTTTTTGAACCTTGGAGAGATTTTTGGAAAGTCTGAAGCATGAACCTAGAGAGGACATTTGTGTGGAAAAGCCAGTGGAAGCAGATTGGGTGGGCCCTCATGTTGTGTGGTGTAGGGCCTCAGGGCATCACCAGGGCTGAGTGAACAGTGTGAGCCAGGGCGATGGAGACTCAGATACGGTGCCTGCCTGCAGGCTTTGTAGGGGGAGGGCTTGGAAGAGGAGCAAGGCCTCTGCCAGCAGTTCTATCTGGGAGAAAGCTGCCCCTCAGCTCTTGCCCTGAAGCCAGGCAGTTCAATTCTTCCCCGTAGGTCCCTGGAGCCTTTAGAACTGCTGCCCCAGCGCTGGAACTCAGAGGGAGTGAATTGTGTAAGTCTGTGTGTGGGCCCTTCGAGAGGAACTGCCTGGGACTCCAGAAGCCCTTTGTCTCCCTCAACATCTATCCCTGCTGGGTTTTACAGCCAGAAGCTATGAGGACTTCTCTTCCTGATCTTGGAATCCTGGGCTGGGGGGCCTGTGTGGGGGCTGGGACCGCTGCTCCTCAGGCGGGACCTCCGCAGCTGAGGTATCCCTCCCAGTTTTAACTGCCACACATGGATGTGGGACCAGCCCGTTCTGAGTCTCTGCCCTTCCTGCCAGTCTCGATGTGGCTGTTCCGTATGTCCTTAGCTGTAGGACATCTGTTCAGCTAGATTCAGGTGGTTCTGAATGATGGCTGTTTTGTAGTTTAGTTGTAATTTTGATGTGGTCCTGGGAGGTTACCAACACTGCATTTACCTCCTCCATCATCTTGTCCAGAAGCCCTCTTGCTCCTTTAATAAATACATATCATTCACTCTATTTACATCCTCAAGGAGCTTGGAGTATGCTGGGATGGGAAACACGTGGCCACTAGAGCCACAGCCTGAGGTGGAAGGTGGGGAGGGTTATAAGGATGCATGGAAGAGCGGCAGGTTTGGCTCACGTCCTGTGGGTCAGGGAAAGCTTTGTGGGAGGGGAGCCCCCTGAGCTGAGAAATGAGTACCATCTTGACAGATGGGGATGTGGGGAGCCCTCCCCTGGAGGAGGACATCAGGAGTGGACAGGGCAAAGATTTAGGGAGATGGTTTTTGGATAAACAGTAAGGGGTGGCTATAAGTTGTGTGATCTTTTGTCCTAATTTTCTCAGAACAGCCTCAGTCTATTCTTCTGTTCTGGGGTGATTACCAATGGTGTCCCTTTTCGCTCTCAAAAAGCACCCCAGTTGGTATAAATTATGTTATCACCACAGCCATAAACGATGCTGTCTTGGGGGCTGAATCTATGCATGGCTAATAGGGTCTGAGAAACAGCAGTGACTGAGCTTGCCAGCTGGTTGCCTGATAAACAGAGGCTAGTTGCCTGATAACAGAAAAAAATGTCATTAGAAGAAATTGCCAATTACAAGGAAAGATTGTACGAACTCAGTTTTAGATCAGAAAGACCGAGCTGTAGGGGGTCCCTGCACACCACTGGAGCCAAGCTCTCCCTTTGCAGGGGGACCAGGCAGAGGTGTTGCCTAATACAGAGGTATTAGGCCTCCTGCCCTCTTGTTTGCAGTTTTTGCTTCTCTGCCTCATGGGACTGATTAGAGTATCCCCCCGAATTCACAACTGCATGAAACCTGTGAATGTGACCTTATTTGGAAATAGGGTCTTTGCAGACATAATAGTTAAGGGGAGGTCACTGGCATAGTGTGGGCCCCTAATCTAATATGACACGTGTTCTTGTGAGAAGAGGGGAGTCTAGGCATAGACCCAGAGACACACAGGGGAAAGACCATGTGACAACAGAAGCAAAGACTGGAGCGGTGCACCTGTAAGCCAAGGGTGCTGAGGATCACTGAGGCGCCAGAAGGTAGAAAGAGGCAAGGGAGGATCCTCCTGAGAGCCTTTGGAGGGAGCATGGGCTTGTCGACACCTCAGTCTTGGACATCTAGTCTGAAGAACCACGAGAGAGTATGTCTGTTGTTTCGGGGCAGCCCCTGGACACTGTTACACTGTCGGAGCTCTCGGTTCAGCTGCAGCGGTCGGGTGGAGCTGTCTGGGAGGCCCATGAAAGTGTGGGGCTAGGATGCAGAGGAGGGGTCCGGATTTAAAACAGAGCCAGGAGTGGTAACAGGGACATGGGAGTGGGACAGAGGCCCAAGGAGAAGTGAGGAGAGGCGCTCTGAGGACAGGGTGTGCAGAGGGAGGACAGGTGGAGGGCCCGTGGGAAGGGCAGGCAGAGCAGGACTGAGAGAGGAATTCCTGAGGAGGCAGGGGTCACGGGGTCACACTGGGGGAGCGGGCGGCTGAGCACTCATGTCATGGGTCACCTTGTCAAGAGCCCCTTTCAAAAAGAGCAGGAGTGAGAATCCGCCAGGCTGAGCCTCCACGAGTGAGCACACTGAGTCAGGACAGACTGGCAGGGAGAGAGAGGGTTCTTTCAGGGACTCCAGGACCAGGAGAGAAGTAGGACCATAGCTTAAGGTATGCAGCAGGGAAGAGGGATTTTGTACTAGAGAACTGAGTGTATTTGTGGGGAAAGGTGAGGAGAGCAGAATCTGGCAGAGGTAAGTTCTTGGGGTGGGTAGCTAAGGATGGCCCAAGGCCCACCTACACGAACACAGGGGTTTGTCACATCCTGCCCAGAATTCAGCCAATGCTTTGCCTCCACTGGGGCCCCAGTGCTCCTCTGCCACCCCCTCTGTCTACCTCTGGGGCCTTGGGCCGCCAAACAGGGGCAGACTCTTGAATGAGAGTGGACAAGAGAGCAGTGTCGAGATAGGGTGGCCACTGATGTGATGAGGGGACAGCTGAGGTCTTTGGTTCTCGGCAGTGAAAGTGCAGGGGGCAGCTGCTGAGGACGGCACAGGGGTCCACGGGCCGAATTGCAGCAGTGGGGCCCAGCCTACGTCGCACCGGGCGACTGGGTTCCGAAGTGGCCAACGCTTGTCTCAGCCCCCAGCTCTGGCCCTGGTCGGTCAGCACCCTCTGGAGAGAACACCTGGTGAAGTGAGCTCTGTCTACCTCCTGCCCCTTCTGAATTTGCCCCGGAACTCCAGAGTGGGGCTAGCTCTTCATCTCTGTTTTCTTTTTTTCCTCAAGGGGAGACACACAGATAAGCTTTTAGGAAAAACAGTGCTGTCCTTGGAAAAACAGGGAATTCTGGGATGACAGGACTGTATGTGAAGGGGGACCTGCAAGTCCAGAGGCCCTTGAGGCCCCCCCACCCCACAGAAACTAGACTTAAAATTCATGGGGTGGTGGACGGCGTCTGGGGAGGAAAACAAAGACGGAGAGCCGCACCCTCCACCCTGGGGCCACACCACACGGTGCTCCGGCACGCCTCGCTGCTCCCGCAGAGGACGCTGGGGCCCCCGTGGGAGACATAGCACTGGCTAAGTTCTACGCAGGGTGTGAAGGTGTCTGTGTGGCCAGGCAGGTGTCTGGTCTAGAGCAATTACTCGAGGGGAAAAAAATGGGGTTGGGGAAAGCCTGGGCCTCTTCCCTCTGCATCCATAATTCCTTTCTTTCTTCTTTCCTCCCAATGCCTCCAAATGATATATACTGCGCCATGAGATCTTATTCTACTTTTTTCTATATTTTATTTGCCACGTGTTAAGTATCAGTGCCCACAGTCCACAGACAAGAAAGTATGCTTACCAAATGGGCCAGAAGCACACAGCTAGTGAGTGGTAGGTAGCAGCAGGGCCTGAGGTATCGTGACTCAGAGGCCAGTGCTCTTCACCTGCCACCCTCCGTAGCTTCCCCTTTCCACGTGGAACTTGGCTCCCAGTTAGGCTAGGGCAGGATGATGACATCTTCATAATACCAACATTCGGGGACTTGAGGTAACACTCCGGTGGAACCAGCAAGTCCTGAGTCTCCTGGCCCCGCACACAGGAGAGGATCGCTGCTGTGCTCCCTCCTTGTTGGCAGTGTGGAGGGAGCCTGGGGTTACAGTGTCTGGGACACCACCTATCTCTAAGTAGGCTTCGCCTACTATGCACAAGATCATTGGTGTGGACGAGGAACTGATCCTCTGCTGGGCCTATGGGGTTGACTCTCAGATCCACAAGGTCAACCTGCCCTCCCAAGGGAACCTCCACCACTCAGGTGAGGAAGGCCATCTACTGAAGCCATGGTTCAGGGATCAGGAGGTTGCTACCATCACCACTGCCGCCCCCACGGGCACCTTGCAGAGAACGTGGTAACCAGACCCCGCAGTGATGTTACAATAGGGAAGCCACTGCCCACCCCAACTGTTCCTAATGCAAGGACGTGTCTAGCACATTGCTAGGCAGCAGACTATCAAAGCGACAGGAAGGTGGCCTCTATCTCCCTTCTACCTCCCTGATCTCCCTAGTCCATCTAGTTGGCACAGTAGCAGTCACTGTAGACTGCCAGCTGCAAAGGGGTCTGAGAAATGTAGTTTAAGATTTTCTGGACACTGCTGTACAAGGAGGGTTTAGGATGGATGCTGAGTGCCAAACCACTACACCTACCACATAGGGTGAGAAAATATTGCTTATAAAAATATTCCAAAGGCTTTCTAAATAGTTCTGGATTAACATTTATTTAAAAAATTTAAATATTTATAAAATTTATTTATAAAATAAAAAAAAATCTATGCCCCCTAAAAAAAATCTTATGCCAGGACCTGGCTCAAAGATGATGGGCATGTTCTTATTTGTAGGGGTCTGCTTAGCCCCCGCAAGGTGGCTTCTCTCCACTGATATCACCACGGCAAAGTTCAGAGGCTCTCCCACCCTTTGGGGGGCTCTATCCTAAAAAGAATGATTCATTTTCATTTTTTAATTATGAAAATAATATAAGTATCCTTTAAGTATAAATAAATAGTAAAAATAGTTACTTCTAATCCTACGTCACTATTATTGTAACCACTTCACTCTTTTGACGAGTATATTTACATTTTTGTAAATGTAACTTCTATAAAATCTTGTTTTTTTTTTAACCCGACATGCATCCTCACCATTCCCCGTGTTGCAAAATGTAACCACAATTTTTAATGGCCTTGTAATATTTCTCTAATACATGTGTCATAATTTACTTAGCCATTTCTCTCTAGTTGAACATATAGGTCACTTCCAATTATTTATGACTATAAATACTACTTTGAAGAATAGCTTCATGAATTTTCAGAGTTTTGTGTCACATTTCCGGAAGCAGGATAATGGGTTAGTGTGTACCGATTAAAGGGTATCCACTTTCAAATGAGTATCAATGGCTTTTTCGCAATGTTTCTTTATTTTTTTTTTTAAACATCAATGTGTGGTCACCTCTCGCAATCCCCCACCCAGGACCTGGCCCGCAACCTAGACATGTGCCCTGACTGGGAATTGATCCGGTAACCCCCCGATTCTCAGGCCAGTGCTGAACCCACTGAGCCACACCAGCCAGGGCTCGGTGTTTCTTAAAAATCACCTATGGGCTCTTTTCTGGTTTCCGTGACGCGAGGAACCAGGAGCAGCAGAGTCTCCCATGACACCCTGTGCACCCTGCGCACCCTGTGCAAGGCAGTGCTAGCAGTCCCGCACAGGAGCCAGCACAAGTGGCTGCGAGTTTGGGGTGATGGCGGAGCCGCAGATCAGCTTGAAGAACTGTGACCCTCAGAAGGACAACGCTTCCCAGGCACTGTCAGCCTAAGTCCACCCCCCACCTCAAGTCCTTGGCTGCGTTCCGGGGGACCAGCAGCACTGCGCCGAGGCCAAGGCTGTGGATATCCCCCAAGTGGGCATCTCCCATGTGGACACCGAGGTGCTGAAGAATCTCAGCAAGAATAAGAAGCTGGTCCAGAAGCTGGCCAGGGTGTATGATGCCTTTTCAGCTTCAGAGTTTCTGATTAAGCAGTTCCTAGGAATCCTGGGCCCAGGCCTGAATGAGGCTGGCAGGGTCCCTTCCCAGCTGACCCACAGTGGGAACATGGTGGACAAAGTGATGGAGTGAAATCCATGATCAAGTTCCACATGAAGAGGCTGCTGTGTCTGGCAGTGGCTGTCGGCCACGTGAAGATGCCAGATGATGAGCCTGTGTACAACAGCCACTTAGCTGTCAATTTGCTGGTGTCATTGCTCAAAAAGGACTGGCAGAACAGCCAGGCTTTGTACATAGGGAGCACCATGGGCAGGCCCCAGCGCCTGCACCAAACCATACCACTACTGTTTAAGAAAGAGGGACGCTTTTGGCAAAAGCAAGGACATCCTTCTCTGGCACACACTAAACACAAAGCTTGTTTCTGTCTATCACATCCTCACACTCATGTTGTGAGCCACTATTGGCAGCTGCCAAAAATGGGGCAATGGGAGCCTTGGCCTTGAAGCCTCTATTGCTCACATCACTGTCCCCCAAATTCCCAAGTGTTGCCAGGGTAGTTGTAACCTGAACCTTGGGACCGGGGTGAGGACAAAGTGCGGGCACAGCATTTTCAGGGTCTCCTCCCTTTCATATCTTGGGGCCCAGCTTTCCTGACCAGACGCTTTCTCTGGATAAGGTGTCTGCTGTCGTAGAGGTTAATCAGCGGGGCCAAATCTTCAGCCCCAGAACGTGTGTGTATGTTTAGGCTTGCAGATGCCATGCTTTCACGGCAACTTCCATAAGCAGATCAGTCCCTTATTTTCTGGTTCCTTCCCCTTCCCCCCAGATGGAGCAACACAGTGCTATTTAGGTTAAAATAAAGAAGCCAGCTTGGGATGAGTTTAAGAACAAGACGAGAGTCTTAGAAGACAGGCAGATAGATGCAGGGCTGCAAGGTGTTATTCTCCACCATTTTGCAGCCCTAACCAGGGGATCAAACCTCTGAAGACTTTCCAGGCACATCAGCTCAGAGGAAAATGGTCTGGAGGTGCCTGCCCAGAAGGCCTCCATCTTGGTTACGACTTATTGTCCTGGACAGTCCAGGGCAGGGTGAATTTAGCCTTTTTGTGAGAGAGAACAAGGGAAGGAACAAATTTAGCTCTCTACTGCGTGTTTGAAGTGAGAGAAAAAAATTTCAAATAAATTGGTATTCCCCCCTGTCAAGCAGCCTATGACAGGACCTTGAGTGTATGTCCCAGCGCGGCACGGCTGTGGCTACGGCTACGGCTACGGCTACGCTATGGCTATGGCGCAGTTTGTCCTCACTTCTAGGGCTCCCCTCCCACGTGCGACCCTACCTCTTCCTCCCCCTACATCCCGCCACCATAACTGCTCCACGGTGACATTTGCAGTAACTCCTTCCCCACCCCCAGGCCTTAGGAATGCCAGCGCTTGCCGAGCAATACTGTCTGCAAAACCCTGGGCTCTGGGGACCTATTTCCCCTGAGCCGCTGTTCCCCTCTCCCTCCAGCCCTATGTATACTCCCTCTGTGGCCCGGCTGACCCTCTCCAGGGACCGCCCCCAGCCTGCTCCAGGAGAGGCAGCACCACCCAAGAGGTGTTACAACTTCCCGGGACACCCCAATGTCTCTTCTCGCCCCCCTCCGGTTGCTTGGAAATTTGCACTGGACAGTGACGTCACACAGGGAGGCGGGTCCCCACCGGCTCCCACGCCAATGGCGCGGTCGCCGCCAGCCTCTTCTTTTCCAGTGATTGGTGTCTCAGGCCCCTCCGCTCCACCCCAGCCCGCCATGGCGTCAAGCGCCGCAGCACCCGGGAGGTGGTTCCCACTTTAAGAAGTGAAGTTTTTCGCCCCCTCTCCCTCCCTGCCCACCTTCTGCAGCCTCCCGCGGCCCGCAGAGCTGGCGAATGGAGCTACGCTGCGGCGGCGTGGGGAGCCAGACTGTGGGGCGCAGGATGGATGGGGACAGCCGAGATGGCGGCGGCGGCAGCAAGGACGCGGGGTCGGAGGACTATGAGAACCTGCCGACCAGCGCCTCCTTATCCACCCACATGACAGCCGGAGCGATGGCCGGGATCCTGGAGCACACGGTCATGTACCCGGTAGACTCAGTGAAGGTGAGGCGCGAGGAGACTTTAGCCACGGAGCGAGCAGAGAGGAGAGCGCGCGTGCGTGCGTGGTTCCCGAGGGAGGCGATCGGTGCAGCTTTGCACAGTCTTACCACGCCAGCCCACGCGATCCGAGGGTTTTGGCGTCCTGGCTCGTCACGGCTCCTGTTTGGTGCGCCCGGTTTCCGAGGCACAGCGAGAGGAGTCCGCCGCCGGTGATGGGTGGCGCGGGCTGCCTACACGTGCGCCGTCTCGGAGGGAGCTGGCCACCGGGAAGCGCTAACCACGTTCCCGCTTAGAAACGTGGCCCTGAGCGGGCCGCGTGCCCTCCGGCCCTGGCGTGCAGCTTCTGCTCCCTGGGTGTTTTGGTCGTCGCTGGAGTGGCAGGGGTTCTCTAGGGTCTTGGCAGCTCTCTTGAGGGTGCCTGTTCGGCGGCACCCTGTGTGATCCCCTTTCCTTAGGGCTCTGCACCCTTCCCGTGGAGTTTGGGCAGCCGAACAGCAGAGAGGCAGGGAGACCTACAACGAAGGACATTTGCCTTCTCTTTCTGGAGCAGGGAGATGGGCGGGCAAGGAGAGGGTGCACTGCTGTACAGCTCTGGCTGGGTGTGTAATAGACACTCAGTTCTCCAACTGCTTCCCCAGGTAGGTTTGTTTTTTGTTTTTTAAGCATCTCTGCAAGGAGGCAGCTTTAGTTAGGTAGATACTGTCTGACAGACAGCTGCTCTCTCAGCCTGTACAGGACACGGAGTGCCCAAAATATAGACTAGTTAGTGTAGGGAAGTACTACTACTGTTGACACATTGCGTTTGTGTGGGCATAACTGGTCTAATTCTTACAGCAACCCTGGCAGTGTACAGGTGAAGAAACCGAGGCACAGAGAGGTGCACCGATTAATCTTCCCAGGCTCATGCTCCAGCTCTCTCCTCTGACTCCAGCCCCACTGTGCTTTGGAAGACGGGGGCCTCTCTAGGTGGCCCTTATGGTGAAAGGCAGGGCCTACAAAGCCACCCCCCACCAGCTGTCTCGAATGACTGAGGCTGGCCCCACATGAGCCGCCTGAAGGCCAGAATGCCCAACTCATAGGGTTCCCCTGCCCTGGCAGCCCTCAGAGCTGGCAGTCCGTGGCTGGTGAGGCACCTGCCCAGTGAGAGAAGGCATGGGCATGCTGCTGGCTTTGAGCCTCACCCCTCCTGACCCTTATTGTCCCCATGGGGAATTAAAGGAATGGTCCTTGCCTGCCAGGGTTAGGAGGGGACGGGACAGATCTTGTCTCTAAGTGTTCCAGGGCTCCTCCAGGAAACATTCTGGACAGATACCAGGTTGCATTTTTACAGGAAAGAATTTCTCCTGTGTAGTGAAATTCCCCATATTTGAAGCTGCTGTCTCAAGTGCCTTGGACAGAGTCCAGGGAAAGTTAGGAGCAGGGAGGTGTCATCTGAGCAGGCAGCGGACCCACTGGGTAGGGGTGGTGAGTGCTCCATTAGGGAGCCGTGCCCCTTCCGAGGCCCTTGCCTCTGTGCTCCAAGTTTGGTTCGGAGCATCATTTGAGCTTCTCTTGAGGACTAGTAAAAATTAGTCATGCCTTTTGAACTCCCTTGGACACTCCAAGGAGGAATGCATCTCACGTGTTTGAATTGTGTGATCTGCGTTCAGTTGCCTCACTGACCCTCCTCTGGCACCCAGACGCCAGTGTATTTTGACCCTGATGTCACTGTGTACTCAGTGTTACTTTCTGTGGCTGTTTTCTCCAGCGGACAGGTTAACACAATATGTGGCAGAAGGAGCTGGTCTGGCTGTCACCTTATGGGGCTTGACTGGAAAATGAAGACTTGGGTCAGCTGATGCGTAAGGTCTTCTGGGTTCTGAGATTCTCACTCTGACTCTGAATAATGACCCACGGGGCTGCTTCTGTTTTTAAGCATGCAGGCTTGGTTTTAAATCACCTCCTTTTTTTTTGCTACATTTTCAGAAGGGGTAGGAAGGCTTATTCTTTTGCATTTTTTCAGTTGAGACGAAAGGCACAGAGAGTTGAGCCTGTGAGACCCGTATAGGACCCCAGCAGGGCTGCAGCAGAGTACCCAGGTCTGCCAAGATCAGCATGCTTGTCTGTGCCCAGCCCGAGGCATCAGGGACTCAGCCATGCTTCAGCTGGGGCAGAGCTCCACTGGGAGAAACCTGGACTGTGGTTGTAAATGTTCTGGATGATGGAGACTGTGAGTAATTGACTCAGGAGCCCTGGTTTGGGTTTCAAGCCCTGCCCCTAACTTGCTTCATGCCTTAGACACTGTTCTGACCTTTAGTTTGACCACTCGTAAATAAAATGGGGGCTGTGCACCATTTCACTATTTCCCCTCCTTTTTAACTTGCCCCCCTTTCTATGAGCACAGAACACCCATTGTGCTCTTATATGTTATTTGAAATTTTAAATAATTTTGTCAACTGAAGCCACATCAATGTAAAATGTGTCTTGGAAGAAAATGCTTTCTTTAATTGTTCTAAGGCACACATTTTTCACTTTGGTGTTGTGTGTTAAATAAGAGTGTTGGGTGGGCCCTCTTTTTTGGATTTTTCTTTCCTAGGTAGGGGGGACCACAGATCGTAAGCAAGCTGCTTGGTTTTACGGTCATGAGTGCAGGAAGCTAGCCTTGCCAATGCTTCAAATTATAATAGTAAATACACTTTGCCATGAAGTCCCACCCCACTCCCAGTGTCACTTGAAGAGCCTGTGTTTTTCAGACTGGGGGGTGTGACCCGTTAATAGGACCCTTTTAAAAGCGACAGGTCGGTGAGACCGCAGGATGCAGTGCCCGGCGCGCAGTAGGGGAAGTGCTGGGCGGAGTAGTTCTGCTTGGGTTTTGTGTGCGTGGTGTCCCTGCGTGGCTGTGGAAAGTGCTCTCCTGGCTGGACTCATGGCCAAAAAAGTGTGAACTATACTGAACCTGGTGATCAGCAAAATCTGGAGCTCCTGCTGTCACCTGCCAGTGCTGCCCTTCCTGTGTCTCCCTCTCTCACCTGGTTTCATGGTGGTGGGACATGAATGTTCCCTGATCTGTGAAGGGCAAGGCTCTGGGGACCCGTGGCTGTGCGTTTGCTCCTGTTGGTTCTGAGCCCCCGCAGTGGGACGAGGGACAGAGCATGGGGGCTCCCTAGGGTTTTTGCCAAACAGTTGGCAAGTCCTTGCTCCTTTCCATGTGGGGTTTGCGGCAGGTTTTCCATGACCTTCTTCCTGGTGCTCCAAAGGGGCAGGTAGACCAGCACTTGGGGTGGATGTGAGAACCTCTGGTCTGGAGTGCTCAAGACTGTGGGGAGAATGCCAGGTGGGTGGAGGAGGAAATTCCAGCCAGATTAGGCACACCGTGTAGGCCATGCTGAATCCTGCGCGGTGGTGAGAGCAGGGCCCACAGGAAACAGGAAAGATTTGAAGCGAGGGAACATCCGCTGACCCTTTCACAGCCCTTTTCTTGCTTTGCTTGTCAGGGAAACGGCTGCCCTGAACTCTGCTGGGAAGAGCCCTCCTTCCCAGCCAGGGTGCAGTGGATGGCTGACAGCATTCCCTCCTCAAGGTGCTGAGCCATTCGGGAGCCTTGGGTTGGCTCCGGAGTGGGGCAGGTTGCAGCCGGCCCTGCTGAGCTCTGAGCTGCACTGCGCCAGGCAGGTGTCAGGATGGCCCAGCAGTCCTCAGCTGAGCCCGCTCGTGGTGGCTGGAGCTGTGCACGTGGACTGGGGGGACGTTGCTCAGCAAGGGGAAGGCAGCGGCTGGAGTCCTGACTCGCCCATTTCATTGCTTTTGAAACAAAGTACAGTGTAGCGGATCCCACTGAACTTCAAAAGGGTGTGAGATCCCACAATGCTCTAGTTCTTCTGATAAGATTATAGTGATTTTGCTGTCTCTCCTCCCCTGTCTTGTCTCCTTCAGATTCTTCCTCTCCTTTTCTGTTCTTCACTGGGAAGTGCTTTTCTAAAAGGTGGATTTGGTGGGGGTGTGGAGTCAGAAAAGGAGCATTGATGAGTGTCAGTCTTGGTATTTGTGTCCTGAAGTCCCAGGCTGTGTGCTGGCACCCAGAGTGGCACCTGAGGCCTGCATGGCTGAAGGAGTGGGGATCTCACCCAGCCCCAGGGTCAGCACTTGGCCCCATGAGGCCACTCTTCTGCCTGGAAGTGGGGAGGGATAGGCTGGGGAGAGGGCTTAGAGGGACGCCCCTAGCATTAGCTATGTACCTAGCATTAGGTACATAGTGGGTAGTGAAAGTAGCCTCAGGTGACATCAGCTCCTCTGTAGAGAGAGTCACGTGGAAGCTTCATGGGGGCTTTGGGTGACGGTGACCACACAGGGGTGTGCAGGTGGGTGTTGGGGGTTGCTGCGTGGAAGGGACAGTGGCGCTCTGTCCAGTACTCCCTTCCCTGGGTTCCATCTGGGCGTGGCTTTGCTCCCTGTGGCCTCTCCTTCATGAGGGCTGTGTCCCACTTCCTCGTTAGGACAGGCTTGGGGCTTGACCCCCTTCCACTTT